>OMLC01042690.1:0-20629 GCA_900302585.1 Regalecus glesne | reverse complement strand
ATGTCAATGCTGACAAGTGGACTGTTAATAATTCAAATATGATTTATGGGTATTGTTATTAAATCTAAACCTTAGTCTTGACCTTCGATCACTAGAAAACACAAAGTGCTGCCATTTCCCATTGTAAGACAGTGCAGGTTTTTGTTGTAGATGGCTAGTTAATATTCTCATTTGTTCTGTCTACATTTGTATAGTCTACAATATGATTCACCCGAGTGGTTTTGAATGGCTAGAGATGGTTTTGCCTTTGGTAAACTAATAACTAACTTTTGAGATGGCAGTTAGTTGTAGGCCTGTGTTGCATTAAGCAATGACACGTATTTCATGAGAGTGGCTGCATTACATAATGTGCTTTTTTGTTTTGTTATATGTATTATGTATTGTATGGTGTGACTGTGGACTCACAATGGTGTTGTGTGTGTGTGTGTGTGTGTGTGTGTGTACTTTATGCAGGGCTCCAGAGATTATCCTGGGACTGCCGTTTTGTGAAGCCATAGACATGTGGTCCCTGGGCTGTGTGATAGCGGAGCTTTTCCTTGGCTGGCCCCTCTACCCTGGGGCTCTGGAGTATGACCAGGTAACAATCTTCTCATCAAAAATGGCTCCCAGTTCATTATTGCTGATGTACTTTCCTTATCTCTACTTTTCCTCCTGTCCTTTGTCAGTCTCATATATATGTATATATATGTATATTCTTTTTCTCATACATTTTTAGCCTTTTTCCCCCACCTGAATTCCCCAAGCTGCCGATTGCTGGATCTGTCACTTTTGATGCCCCTCTAAAGTGTCGACAGGAAGGAGGAAGCCATAGTAATTGTCTCCTCCAAGTCACATGACCACTAGCCCTCACTATTTCACACATTGTGGTCTCACAGGGAAAATATAGTGCTTGGCCGTCAGAGGAGAAGCGAGAATACTTTCTGTTCACTTAACTGAATGCCGGGACGACCCAGAGGGGGACACTAGCAAATCTAGAATTCTTCATCCAACCTAACCCTTATACCCATGTGAGGCTTAGCCAATTATGCCTCAATAACTGTGGACTTCCGGCCATGGTTGGAAACAGCGTATCTAGGATTCCAACACCCAACAGAGATGTGCTAAACATCGCCTTAACCCCTAACGCCACCGGAGGCCCTGTTCAATTTATATTTTGACAAAGCACACTTTATAAAATTGGATGATGTTACTCTGCTTCCTCCATTTTAGATTCTCACTCTGTCAGAGGGCAACAGAGACAAAGTAGTTTTGCTATTGGTTGACTTTGTGATTTGTGTGTCAAGAGTTCACTAAAGTTGAATTCTATACAAAGGTATCACGCAAATTTCTTTACTACCACTGACAAATCCATTGATCATGACGAGTCCCTTCATATGAATTGATTTTATTGTGAAATATTGTGATCATAAATGCTGGTGTGAATTTAGCTTCAGCGTGTAGTAGAGCAGGAGCTAGAGGCCAGGATAGGCTTGTGATATAATACTGTTTTGTGTTGGTTTCATCTGTATCCTGTACGGCCAGCTACTATAATTTATGTGAAGATCTCAGCCTAATGCTATATTTAGGCTGTGCTGAATGCTTTTTATAATTGAGGAAGACATGGGCAAAAAAAGACTTTGGTATATTAGAGGGTTCAGTACAGGATGGAGGGGGCAGTTGAGGGAGGAGAGAGAGACATGGAGGATCCTAGTGACAGGTTGTGACAAGTTGAGTACTATATTTCCTGGCTCCTAGTAGGGAAGTCTAACCAAGCAGGTGAAGCTGTGGTTTGTTAGAGGAAGTGTATATGGCAACTTCCTGTGCGCTATCACTTAGGCTGGTGTAGGTGCCCCCCCCCACACACACACACATACGCACACACTGTTAAGCCCCAAGAGTGCCTACCTGAGACAAGACTGATATAGGCTTATGTTGAGCATGTTTTGCTTGCACTGACTGTCTACTGTCTGCCTGCCACCAGAGTCTCCATTGGGCCCATTTCTCTCCCATACAGTCCCTTGCATTACAGCATAGAGCCCCACTGCAGACTCTGCTTGTAATGAAGCGTTTTTATGGCCTGGCATCATTTTTCACTCTCTAGCCCAGAAGCAGAAGGGGCAACTCAACACCTCCGAATGAGATTTAACTTGAGCATGGCACTTTTGGGCTAAATATAATGAATCTTGTTTTGGTTTTTTCTTTTCTTTTTTAAAGGGACAGATCAGAATCTCCCAAAGGTGCTTTAGAGACATCTGCAGGGAGCCTCTTCAGTGAATGGATGCTGTAAGGCTAAAGCTTCAGACAGATGAAGGGAGGGATTAAAGAATAGTTGATGGAGAGTTTGAGGATGGAGTAGGGGAGTTGGAAAAGTAGGGGCTCTACGATGTTGGAAAAACTCACATTGGGACTTTTTTTTCCTGTGATGTGTAGTGTGATATGAAAAATATAGGAGTTTTCACCATGACTTGAATACCTTTATTTGTAAAGAATTATTCCTTATAGAATGAATGAGGTGATATGTAGGGTAAGGCATCTGCATAGAAATTATGATAAAAGCTGGAGTGTAGAGATTTTGGTTTTTGAAGATTAGTGTGTAAATATATGGCTTTCTACCATGAGAGCTGGTAAGTTCTTTGCATGTCCTGTGCAGAGCCAGCACAGAAGGATCAACATCAAACAAACACGTGTCCTGATATGGGCTGGAAATAAACACTTTAAAATACATACTGTCATAATATTATGCAGTCGACACGTCAGCAAAATAAAATAAAAAACATTGAGTGAAAGAAGGAAAAAAGACAAATACCCTGGTCTTAAAGATAATTAGAAATCTAATGGTACCTACAAATGACATTGCTTTTCTTTTTGCAACCAGATCTTCCTTTTCGGTATTTTTCTCATGTTCCTCACTCATTTTCAAGTTGTGGTGGATGAGTAGTGTGTCCTGGATTGTTTTGTTGATAAACTGATCATGAATGATGTTGCTTGGTGGTCCACTGTGCATACACGGCCTGCATTGTCCCTCGCTAGCAACAAACTCCATGTATCAAAGAACCATTGAATCAGAGTAAATTATGCTATATCAGACAGAATTCTCTTGTAAATTAGTCATGGCAAATGAGAACCATGTACATTCTGCTTTTGTATCAAGCAGGAAAAAGTTGTAGTATGAGGTCATGTCATGTCATGTCATCATCAACTGCTTATCCGAAGTCGGGTCTCAGATCTACTGGTGCCCATCCCAGAGCTCATTGTGTGTGAATGTGGAAAAGTACCCTGGACAGGCCACCGATCGACGCCTAGGGCAGGCGTGGGGGATCAAGGCCAGATGCACTTCCTGATGCACCACAGTGGGCTCAAACCCACTACCGGGACATGAGGTGTTTGAGTTTGAGTTAATTTGCCTAACTTCACACCAGACATGACTGCTGAAATAATATAGCTTGTAGCTGAAATTGGGGAGGTGGGGGGGTTGTTAAAAAAATAGAAATAGAATTTAAATTCAGTACAATTTACATTAGTGGTTTGTGGCTGTGTGTTTATGTGTAGGCGTATGAACACAGTGCATGCACACTCACATGGATACTCTGGGAGGGGTTGCAACTTGGAATGGTTTGTAAAGGCAAAGTTAAACTCTAGCCAACCTGTTTCAGTGCTTGTAAAATTTAGTGAATAGCAATAACTACGCAGTACTTTTCAAAAGCAATGTTTATATCATCCTCAAAGCCAGCATAGAGGAGTATAGAACCGATGGAAACATTGGGTGAAAAGATCTAAAATCAATTTGTTCAGAAAGAATACAAAATAATTGAAAAATGATATTTAAAAAAAAACATAATATCAATGGCGCATGCACATTTGTAATTGCTGTCAATTACTATCTAGAGCGTGTGCTTCAGGAACTGACAAGCTAGAGGTAGCAAGTTCAAACCCACTACGGGGAGTCAGGAAGGGCATCTGGCCTTAATCCTCCAAGCTCCATCTAAGTCCATGTCCATCCTCACAATGTGGGGACTAGTCGTGAAATGTAAAACGGACCTCACTGGCTATAGGTCAAAATACTAAACTGATACTAAACACTGTGGGGTAAGCAATCAGTAACCCTTTGGCTCTTATGCAATAGCAGGGTGCTGTTTTATGAAGTGGAGACACCCCCACATACCCACACACAGAAAATGTCATTTTCTTTGAAGAGGGAAATTAATTTAAAAAAATTAAGTATTGTCCAATTGGTTTATTATGAAACTACTGTCACACTGTCACACTAACTTTCTCTCTCAAAATTCTTTTCAATTCAATCCAGCTTTGCTAACATGAAAAAACAACCAGCGTTTGTGTTGACAAAGTTCAAGACTCTGATGAACAGAAATAGAACAAAGGTAACACAGTAAATAGTAGATGTCCAAAATATATAACTGACATGTGAAGAGAGAAATTTAGATGCACTTAAAGGATTTTTTATTCTTGCTGTGTGTCTTTGTACATGTTTGTGGACAGTCACAGGTGTTTAGTGTTTTACCCTGTCCCCCTGGCAATGGCAGGCAGAGACATATTTAGCTGGTAATCAAATGACTTCCTGTTTTTCTTACAAAAGGTGGCTCAGAGCTTCTATGGACTTTGAGTCTCTCAAGGGCCGTTCACATTTTTGTCTTTGGCCTCGATAGCCAACCTTATTAACTGGAGGCCCCCCTCTTCTCTCCCTTAAGAGGTAGAGTGGGTTATATAGTAATCTGAAGGTTGCTGGTTATATCTCAGGCTCCTTCAGATCAGAAAGAGCCTGAGATCTCTCTCCCTTTCTCTTTCTGTCTTTTTCTGTGTGTACAGGGTGTCTTTGGGCCACATGGTGATCTAGGCTGGATTGGCCACCACCCATTTCTTCACTGATCTTCATCTTAGTTTCTTGTACAAGGTTCTAGTTCCACCTCATGTAGCAGTTTATATTTATAACCCTGGCCCGTCCACCTCCTTCACTCCTCCTACTTAGTACCTCATGCATCATCAGACCAGTGGTGGTAGTACCAATGTAACTCTCATACCTTGGGTCTAGCCCCCTTTTTCCCGGTCTTGAACACTTCTCACATTTTGAGTGATTCAGATATTTGGTGTTATCCTTAGTCTTTGGATTTCTCTGGGTTGGAGAAACGACCGAGCCAGATGGTGTCTTTCAAGACAGGGCTAAAGCTGCAAAGTCCCTATTCCTCTTGTCTGTTTGCACATTAAAATTTCTTTCAAGGGAGACAAAAGTTTAGTCAAAATTTGTCTCCCTTGAATTTTTTTAAAAATCCTGATAAATTTCAGCAACATTTGGCAAAATTCCTTTTTGAATAAATCCCTGATCTGTAGGTTTAAGCTAAATGGAATTCTTGAAATTGTAATTACCCATTTGAAGGAAGACTGAAAAGATTCAAAAGCAACCTGCGGTTCAATAACTATGGTGACTACAATCACACATAGAAGACAATCACACAGACAATGGTTATTTATTTGACCAAACACACCCCTGCACATAGGTGCTTTATTACCCATTATTTTCACCAATACATTGTCAATCCTTTTGAATGTATCTGAAGATATTGTTGCTGTTGTTTTTGTTTTGTTTTTTACCAGAAAATGGCTTTTGATCGCCATGTTACTAAGCTTGTCCAATCCTGTTTCCTTAAGTTCAGAATTGTTCCTAAAATCAGATATATTTGATCTTTTTAAGATCTGGAAATATTCACACTTTCACCTTCTCCCTTCTAGATTTCTGTAACTCCCTCTACTCCTGTCTCAATCAAGATGTTGTAAATTGTTTACAGTTGGTTCAAAATGCAGCTGGTAGATTAGTCACCAGAACTAGCTGTTGGTCCCACATTACCCCTGTTCTTTCATCACTCCATTGGCTACCTGTAAAACTCAGAATAACCTACAAGGTCTTGCTGATTACATTTAAAGCCATGCATGACCTCATCCCCAGTTATATTTCTGATCTTCTCACTCCTCACTCCCCTTCTCAAACACTCCGATCCTCAAACCTTGGTCTTTTGTCTATCCCCCGGTTCAACTGCAAAACAAAGGGAGACTGAGCCTTTGCAATTTTAGCCCCAAATCTTAGGAATAATCTTCCCCATTCTATTAGATCTGTGGGATCTTTGGATTGTTTTAAGCAGCTTCTAAAACCCATCTTTTCATGCAAGCATAGACTTGTGGTTGGTTTTAGCTTGGTCAGTTTCTGCCTGTGTCATATTTAATTAGCATTTTATTTATGTTATCTTTTAGTCTTATTTTTCATGATTGTGTTTAAAAAGTGCTACACAAGCAAACTTTACTTTGTTATGTTGTCATCGTATGCGAAGTACCTGAGAGCCGTGAAACTGCAGTCAAATTCCGTGTGAAAACCTACATGGCCAAAGAAGTGATTCTGATGAGCAGGGACATTTCCCTTTAGCCAACAAATGTTTTATCAACATCAACTGACATTCTTGATAAACTTAGCTTAAGCTTACGTTGATTGAACATTATGTTAAAGCAGTCGGATACAGGGTGGCTGGTTAGGAAAAATAACAGACAATCCTCACGAAAAAAAAACCAAGAAAGACATCAGAAAAAGGCTCGAAAGAAGGCCATTTTAGACTGAATGATAGAGTGTAATAAAATGCTCTTTCAGTTTGAATATAAGGCAAACTCATGCCACGGAAACTTTTGTCACTAAAATAGCATCTGTTTGAAGTTAGATTATAACCCAGGTGCTGTAGGGCTTCGGGAACATTTCCACTGTCCACATGCTTTTGCTCCTCAGTTTTGTGTCTTGTTCTCTCAAAGTATACTTTCATTGAGAAGTAAAACCTCGGTGTGCCTGCAGATATTTTTTGCTTTTTTCCTGGCAACTCCAAGGAGCAGGAATAATCAGAAGATGGAGGGAAAGCCAGCTAAATGCAGGAAGGATTATGAAATGCATCCCATTTAGCTGCTACAGGTGGGCCATGGAGGGAACACTTTGTCTATTGATGAGGAGAAAGGTGCTCCTTTCTTTGAATGAATGTAGTTATATTTTTCACACATGATTTTGGCATAGCTGTTTCATTGAAGTCTTGTTGTTGTTGTTGTTGTTGTTGTTGTTTTGGGGTAGCAAAGCGTTTGTTCTTTTTTCATCTTGCTCACTTTCTCTAACATCTCTCTCTCTCTCTCGGAGGTTTGATTGGTTTCTGATGCAGGCCTGCCTGGGCTCGTGGGGTAGTTGTTTTGTAAAATGGTGGGTTTGTATCGGTGATCTCAGTGGATTGCTTCCATGGGCTGCAGAAGCACACAAAATAAGGGGGTTTCTTGTCATAAGAATTTCCCCACCCATACGTATATTCTGTTGTTGTTTTCCCTTTGTTTACACACTGTTGCCTGACTACAGTGTGTCATTGCAGTTACATTGTAAAGGGTTTAAAGCATTATGAGGCACAGATGCACTGAAGAAAACTAGACGATGTGCTGGCTTTCAAATTAAAGCTTATTAGAGCTTAAATTGTCTTGGCCTTGTGCTTGCCTGATAATGAACCTCATCCACTGTGAGTGAGAGAAGGGGAGAGAGACTTAATGGGCCATTGCAACTTTGCTTATGTAATGTGAAGGAGAATGTGGAGGAAAGGTCCAGAGGAGAAGGAATGGAGAGTAATGTACATGTTTTTTTTCTCATTTTCTTTTCTTTTCTTTTTTGTCAAACTGGTCGGGTTTCATGGGCAGATAAGCACAAGCCTCTCTATCATTACGTTCAGCCCTAATAGTAAACAGATGAGACATCCATAATCTAAGCTTTTTGCATCATCCTTTTATGCCATGTGGGTAAGGCTTAAATTTTCACCACAGACTCACATAAACACAGGCAACATTAAACAAATGAATGCTATGCAAGCAAACACACTTGGAAGCTTGTGCTCAAATAGTCCATTTGGGTGTGAGGTACATAAGAGATGAAACCTGAGATTACCCAATGCAAATATTTTTGCTTTGAGGCTGGGCACATGTTCCAGGCCTCGAGTTCTGTCTTTCTTGTAGTTTGTATATTTACAGGATGTTTATCTTGTACATGTTTGAAATGTTTTCAGGGTATTATTTTTAGGCAACTAAAAAGAAGCCAATTGTTTTGACCCTTTGGAAATGGAAGAGCTTTGGCCCTTGCAGACAGTATTAGACAGGCTTCCCCAATAAGTCTTGCCAAAGGGTCCAATCATGTCATACATGCCAGGCCAAGTGCCAAAACGTCTGTTTTTTCCCCCATTGCACCAGTAATATTTTTTTTGTGCAGATGTTGCTGTTTAGTCTGGTGAACTGGTAGAACAGGTGCTCTCTAACGACAATGCTAATGTGTCATGTTTGGCCATGCTCAATTCCATCTCCATGGTCCCCTCTCGTTTGATTCCTGGTTGTCCCTTCTCTGTTTGCCCCATAGCAACACACCATATCTAATGGATGTTTTCTCTCACATCTCGGTGTGATTGACGTCAACCTGCGCCTCTCATCAGCCTCCTCTACCATAAACCTGCATCTAATACACTTGCTTCCCAGCTGCCAACTAACAGGCATTGCTGGTTAGTCAAAGCCTTGACCGTTGTAGCTTCCCTATCAGAATTTATGCTCAGAAACCATGACCCTTCTGAAAAGATCACAAGCATATGCGTCACATCAGTCCAAGGAGTTAGTCTGATTTACTGTCTCTCTCCAATGTGCCAGCTCAAGGCCTCTGCTATCCAACACACTATTCAATCGCATGCACCTACACACCAGCCCCTGGTGACTTTTGAGTCTTTGAGTTGGGCTCTATAGAGTGAAGAGAATGGAAAGGTCTGGTATGTGGTACTGGGTGTCCTTGTAATGTACTGTCACAGTGGATAAGTTGCCATTTAGGTTTATGAGACCAGAACAGGGATCAGGAGCTGATGCAATGATAGGGTGAATGCGAAGAGTGGGGATAGAGGACAAATGAACTTTTCAAAACGATGGCAATAATACCTGCCTGGCTATGGTGGTTAGTCTAGGATAAAAATGAATTCTGATAAAATGGTGTTAAAATGACTCACAAAAAAGGTGAATAGTTCATCTGGACACTAAATTTCATAGCGAGAAATGTTTCATCACTCATACAGGTGATATCTTCAGTCTGAGCTGACTGCAGCATCCCCACCCTTATAAACAAACCCCTTGCATAACAACCTAAAGAGAGGATGGTTTCTTATGCAAGTTATCCGTTGACTGTAGTTTCTAATGAGTACTATTCACAAAGGATTGGGGAATAGTTGCAATCGCAGCATTGTAAGATGGCACCAGATGTACTCTTAAATCACCCCCTTTGTTCAAGGATAGTTGTAACTTCTTTACATAGATGGCTTCTTTGATACCCCTTTCAAGCTACCATTCCTCTCTATCCAGGATTTGTTCTTCTGTGTTGTGGCATCTTCTTGGCCAGAGTCTGTTTGGTTTCCCCTATATACAAATCACAGCAATCCTCCTGACACTTAGCAGCATAACTATATTGCTCTGTTTGTCACCATGTAACAGGAACGCACGTGAAGAGAGATGTAACATCATCAGATACTCTTGTTTCGTCCGCCTCCATGATTATGTCCCTCACTTTATTCACAAGATCCATAGTGATCTGAATATGATGTTTATTATTGCCTACCAATGAGTTGAGAACAGATGCCAGATATCATAAGTGATAGAGTTAATCATGCACACAATGGACCGTAATGGCACATCCTTTTTATGTGTTTTGGATAAACCATACTGACTCAGTGTAAGCTAAAGTATTTATGTCACTAAGTAGCATAATAACTTTCTAATTATAGTCTGTCTGGTTTAACAAAACAGTCCATCTGCTTCTGTTAGCCAAAAGGATGGTGTTTTTGTCCTTACTGAGAGCTATGAGTGCATTCCTCTCATCTTGGACGATGTTGGACTATGGCAACTTCACATTGCTGAGACAGGCTGAGACTTTTTTCACAGTTGCCCTCTTTCCATGTCCGTCAAGTTATCAAGAATTGCCGACTCTGTGACTAATCACTTCCACTACCGGTATTATCCATGGTGCAACTGCAAAATTTGTCCCCTTAGCCAGGATCTCTATTGTTGCTTTGGTGAGTTGTCTGTTTGACATATTTTTCACCCACTTGTCTGCATCACTATCATGTGTATGACGTCCATCTCACTGTCTGCCATTGAGGGTGCCGTGTGTAATTTACTGATGATAGGTGTGTAACAGGCCAGTGCCCAATATTTCAAAGATGAGGATGTGCACATCCTCAATAGAGAGGAACACTGTTTTGAAAAGGGTAACAAAGAGGTCATCTTTGATTTGCCATCTTACAATACTGTGATTGCAACTGTTCCCCGATCCGCCATGAATAGTACTCATTAGCATTGAAACTCCAGTCAATGGTCAATTTGCATATTAAATCATATGTTCTTTCAGTATTTATGCAACTGTATTATTTATAAGGATGGGGATACTTATAGTCAGCTCAGATGGAAGATGTCAACTGCATGAGTGATGAAACGTCTCCCTCAATAAAACTTCGATTCCAAATGGACTATTCACCTTTTTGTGATTCCCATACCTGGAATATTGAACCTCCATCAAGACATGGTGTTAAAATGGTAATGTGGTTCCATTGTGCCTTTGTTGGATCAGCTTCCCCATTATTTACCTCTCCTTTTTTTCCTTTAACAGATTCGCTACATTTCTCAGACACAAGGTTTGCCAGGGGAACATTTATTGAATGTGGGGACAAAAACTGCACGATTCTTTTGCAGAGAGTCTGATTCCCCCTACGCATCGTGGAGACTGAAGGTAAGGACTCTAGATCCCTCATATAACACAACCATAAGTTTTTACAGGGTGCCATGTGCTCCACACAGATTCAATACCTAATATTCATTGGTTCTCATGGGCAAACAAGGACTCAATAGAAGGATAATCTCAAGTTAACTTCCATTTAAATAAACTATGCCATATCCCGATTGAAACAGCCTTATAACTGTAAGCCTAATCTAAGGTCTGTACATGGAAAATTCAAAAGGACATTGCAGGTATATCTCATCTGTGTACTATGTGTGCAGTATTATCAGCCCTGGGCTCTGGTATAGAAATTCAGCCAATGAGCACACATGGTCTAAAATTATAGAATTTATATTATCTGAAACTTAACTGTAAAAATGTGAATACCCGCCCACCCTCTCTAAATCTCAAATTAGATGTAGGCTCCCTTTTCGGTTACATTTTCAATGTAGTTTATTATTTGAAGCATAGTAAAATTGATATTGTATGACAGAGCCCCTGTGGCTGCTATTTTAATCTAATTATAAATGCCTTAGTAAGCCGTCTTTCTCCTCTCTCTACAGTCAACGGAGGAACATGAGACAGAGACGGGGATGAAATCAAAGGAAGCAAGAAAGTATATCTTCAGCTGTTTGGATGACATAGCGCATGTATGTTCACACTACAAAATGAGAGTAGTTTTAGCTTTTCAGATGCTCAGCACAAGTTGAATAGCAGATGTAAGGTAATAGGCTCTTGATAGATGATGTACATTTAAAGCTTTATGAAAGAAACATGCACATGTTGTAACTTGGAAAAACCCTCTAATCTCACTTCTCCTCAATAGACCAGTGTGGAAGTGTCAGTTTCACTCTGTACCATGTCTGGGAATTCCCAGGCCACGCTTACGTGCTTCTGTACCAACTGTGTTAAGAATTACTCTACAGATGAAGAGGATGCTTGTGCACTTATTAATATGACCAACAATTTGTCATTCCTCTGAATTACTTGTTTGTTTTGGTTTGACGAATACACCACTGCAAACTTTCCATGTTTATGAAATTCTCAAACTTCACCAGGAGCATCTTGGTAGAGCATGCTAGCATTACTCACTTTATAGTTGATTTCTTTTCTTGACATACTTATATGGCACCAAAACAGAAGGGTACTCGACCTCAAAGAAAGTACTAGAGAAATCTAAAATGATAAAGAAGGTACCCCCCCATCAAAACTAGTATTTGCTATTTTGTTAAAATATACTAATGTGTCTCAGATACAGGCCTTGCTCAGACCATGCTTGTATGTTGTTCTTCACAATGATAATGATGATAATGATAAAAGAAGTAACAATCAGACCCTTTATCTGCCAGGTGAACTTGGTGATGAATCTGGAAGGTAGTGACTTATTGGCAGAGAAGGCAGACCGTCGGGAGTTTGTGGGCCTGCTAAAGAAAATGTTGTTTATTGATGCGGAGAAGAGAATTCCGCCTACCGATGCTCTCAGCCACCCCTTTGTTACAATGCAGCATCTGCTGGACTTCCCCCACAGCAACCAGTAGGTCCAGCTCGCTATAGTTTGTCAGACATGCCAATATTTATGATTTCCAACAGAGCTTGATGTCTTTCATCCACTGCTGCTCTGCCTACAGTGTCAAATCATGTTTCCACATTATGGATGTGTGCTGGACTCGCCCAAGTGCATACGATGGGGTCAACCGGAATAAGGGTCCCTTCGTCCGGCCTATGAGCACCACTGCCGCTGCTGCTTCAGTCAATCATCCCTTCAGCAAGATGGCTAATGTCCACACTCAAGTGAGCATCTCCTGCAGTTGCTGTGTCCTTCATGAGTAATCATTTGCACAAGTAAAGAACAGAGACTACAGCATGTTTGCATGTAGCATCATTAGGTTATTCATTTAGCTTAAAATATCAAGGGTGGAAAATACATTTATGTTATTTGCTCATCCAGATGGAAGAATCTCACATCCTCTGGTTCTATGAAAATGGATGTCTTGTGCTATTGATTTTCTACTTACATGGTGGTGATTGACGTCTGTGTGTTTTTTGGGGTTACTTCCTCATCCAGTTCCGCCTTAGCTTTGATGTTATGTTAACTAACCATGGTAAGATCCTAGCAATGGTGTAAATCTGTTTTATTGTTGAGGGAAAGAAAGAACTGACTTTTTTTTTGGTAGGCAAGTACCAATTTTAGTTTTAAGCAGTGAATAATGGACAAAGCCTTTAGGGGGAAAATGTTACTATGACAGAACTGTGATACAGTTACATGACTGATCCCAGTGGCAAATCATATGGTACAACATGCTTCACAATTAGGTTTCAAGTCAGTTAGACTTGCAGTGTAGGCAAAATTGTTTCTCAGTTGTCACATTAGATTGTAGTACCTCAATCTGACTGATTTAGGGGCCAGGATTATTGTTACATTTCTAGCCACCATCATTTGGAATTTTGTAAAGCATGCTGTTTTATGTATTGTCTCATGGGAATCATGACAATATGATTAAAGAGAACAATGACAGCAAATGACGTAAAGTGGTGCAAAACTTATCATTCACAATAACAGTCTGAGGAGTGAACTGATCCACAGGGAGACACACATGCTCAACTGTTCTTTTTATCCCAGAGTTTTGTCTTGCTAAACCACAGCCGACTTCTATCAGAGATGTCGCCATCTATTGGCTCTTTACAGTACTGTTGATAATACGTTTCCAGTTGAGTTTATTTCTGTTTTATTTTTATAGGGATTAGCCCCGTCGGCCACCTCAGTGATGCACCCTGGCATTCCTCTGCAGCCAGGAAATGGTCAATTTGGTTGTAATGACTCATTTCAACAGGCACTCATCCTGTGTCCCCCAACAATCCCAGGTGAGTGCTAAATACTGGCTGTTTGCAGTTTGCGATGTCTGTAAATTTGTATTTTGTTTTGGGGGCTTAAAGTGCCCAAGAATTTGGAGATTCCTCTTGACGGCGTATACTCTTACAACTCCTCTGGAGTTCTGATAGGGCCTGTCCTCTTGCCATATATAGGAATTCCAACCAACGCAGCAAAGCCAGCAGGTTACTCTGTCCGAATGGAGACTGCTGTACCTCTGGTTACCCAAGCACCCCCCATTCAGCCCCTTCAAATTAGACCTGGAGTCATCACGCAGGTAAAAGATGATAGGAGTTATATAAACAGGAATTAATGGAGGCACAGATAATGTCTAACTATAATGTCGATTGATACTATGGGCAGGGGGAGAAAGATTTTTATTGTAGCTTTGCAAGCTGAAATTAAAGAGGATAATTAGTGATCAAATACATTGTCCATTCCCTGATTATAGCAGGCCTGGTCAAACCGTGCCCAGCAGATCTTGGTACCCACCTGGCAGCAGGTGACACAGGTGCCTCCTCCACCAAACACACTGGCATCTGACACTGTGGCAGGCCCACAGAGACTGGGAGACTGGGGGTAAGGATTATTTTGGTTTGTGCGTCACAGTAACTTCTCTGTCAGGGTGCTGGATCCTACTTTAACACACACCTCCCCCCTCCCCACTGACAATATATGCTTGTCGACTTTTGAAAACAACCTTTAGTAGTGTGCCGTTAGTTTTGGTTGCCATGCACACCATTTGGAATGGCAGAAGCTTTTCATATAGCATGCTTACTCCCTTGATTATTAACATTAGATGAGTCATACATGTCCTTTGCGGCCAACAAATGAGGGAGTGTGATTGTGTTATTATGGCCCTAATAGTGCTGAAGCATTTTGGCTTGGTTCATGTTGTCTTCTCATTGCAGGAAAATGCATCCCCATGGCAACCATTACAACTCCATGATTGCCCACCCTCAGGCCCTCTTGACCAACCAAATGAGCTTGTCCGCCCACCAGCCAATCAGCATAGGCATTGCACATGTGGTGTGGCCACAGCCTGCTGCCAACAAGAGAAACAAGCCCTGTGTTAACAGGTACAGAACCCAAATTGTTGTTTTATTATAATAATAAATTGCAAAAGCAGAAACTTTTTTTGCACAATTATATTTTTCCCCTGTACCTTAATCAATGTGACATATTCTCCTGCAGGGGCAACAACTTCTCCCACAACACAAACATCCAAAATGCAACATGCCAGTCCCCAAAGATGGCCGACACGGCAAAGAATGTGGAGGAGGAAGAGGGGGAGGAAGCCAGGTGCCCTGAGGAAGGGCACACTGTTAGAGAGGAGGCTAGAACAAAGCAAAAGCAGAAGAACTGCTGTAAGGTGGAGCCAGATTGTGAGGAGCTGTCAGTTTCACAGGAGCAGCGGCAGGCTATGGTGATTGCTGACCTGGCCAGTCCCACTGTCAGCATCATTAGTATTAGCAGTGATGAAGAGGAAAACACAGAGAGACACTCACTGGAGGAGTAAGCACCAGCCACAACATTGGATGACTTTCTTTTCTTTCCAAAATTCTCAATCTACTGATTAGATGTGGTTATGGCTTGTGGTATTCTAGCTGATGCTGAGGCTTATTGTCTTCATTGATTTTGGGTCAAACAGGTATCTTGATGCTTGAATAAATAAAAAATACATCAAATACAATCAACAGCAGAAAAATGCAGTTATTTCAGCTATAATAATAATTGTCCCCTTATCAGTCCCACAAGGGGAATTTGCAATTCTTTGCATTTGACCCATCCTATTGTATAGGAGCAATGAGCTGCCACCATATGGCACCCGGGGAGCTGTTAGGGGTTCAGTGTTGTGGTCAAGGACACTTCAACATGCTTTCTGCAAGATTGAGGATCAAACCTACAACCTTCTAATCGCCAGAAGACCGCTCTACCCAATGAGCTATGCCGCCCCAGGAATCTCTTCTTTAGAATTAAATGGGGGGAGCTCAGTGGGTAGAGTGGTTGTCTGGAAACCGGAAGGTTACAGGTTCGATCCCCGGTCCTGCAGAAATCATGTGGAGATGTCCTTGAGCAAGAGACTGAACCCCTAACTGCCCCCCCCCGAGCACCATATGGTGGCAGCTCACTGATCCTATACAATAGGATGGGTTAAAATGCAGAAAATTCCAAATTTCCCCTTGTGCGACCGATATGGAGAATCTATTTCTTAAAATGAGCTTTCTTCAGAGAGGAAAACATTGAAAGTGTTTAGGGCTGACCCCAGCCTGGCTATACTGCCAGATTGCCTTTAAATTCCACCTGACTTTGTCGAATAAATCTCTGGTTTATCTCTGTTTGTGCAGGTGTAAGGGCAGCACAGACTGTGAGGCATGTCAGAGCACTGTGAGTATGGAGAGGGTGTGTTCCCTCAGCAGTCCAGATAGCACACTCAGTACAAGCTCCTCGGCCTCGGCTCAGTCCAGCACGTCACCCTGCAAACGCCCCAACAGGTATGCAAAGCGTAATGCCTTAATCATACAGGTGACATTTCCTCTTTAAAGATTTCACCTATTTGAGGATTATTGAGCATCTATAAAAACTTAATGCCTTAACTTGCCAAGACCCAGAGAGGAGCATATACACAGCCCCACTAATATTTTGCCTTACTTTGCCCTATCCAACAACCAATGTGGTGTCTGTAACGTCTGTCTCTGATTGCCTTGGTTCTTGCAGTATGTCAGATGATGAGCGGGAGAGTGGTTGTGATACAGTCGATGGCTCACCTGCCTCTGACTCCTCTGGGCAGAGCAACAGCCCTTTTGTGGAGCGCCGCTACATCTCCGACAGCAACCAGAACTGCGAGCCCCGTGTGGCGTGTGTTGCCCCAGCAACTGAACCCGGGAAGCCAATGGTGCGCACCATGGTTGTGCCTCCATTAAGGGTGCAAAACAACAACGGCAATCCCGCTGTCAGTGAAAGCCTTGGCAACACAGGTAAACACGGGGCAAACATTTGACAACTTCAAAGAGCAAGTGCAGATCAAATATGCCTGACCCAGGTCTTGACATTAATTTGACTGGATGTTTTTAATGCTTTAAATCATGAATGTCTAACTGCTTGCAAAAGAGAGATTCAGCTACTTCAATTAATAATCTATAACTCTCAAACACAGTACACTGAAGTTTACATATTCGGGGAGCTACGCATCCATCAGAACAACACAATAATATATATCACCTCTGAGGCAAAGTCAGCTAATATATTTTGATTTAAATGGAGAACATGCGACTTTTTCATATGTCATATTTCTCACTGTGTCTGGAGCATACTGATATTGTCTGAGCGGGTCTAGCAAGTGTATTAGTAGGTCAATGTCAGCCAGAGATCCAGTCACCACTGCTGCTGTCTGCTCCACAGGTCACATCGCCTGGAATTACACTGCCTTAGTAGGTCACAGAGGTTCTCACAGGTGATTATGGGTGACCTGCCCTGATGTATTCACTCTGAACTCTGAAGTGGATAATCTGTGTGCTGTCAACTCTCCTTGCTCTGCCTCCTGCTGGCTCTCTTAGAGACCCCTTTAGGCTCTGCATTTGTGTGGATTGGCACGTCATAAACCTTCATATAGCATGCCCAGCGTTAGCATAATGTTTTGTTTTCCCGAGTTAAACATTCAGTATGTGGATGGCAGCCAGAGGAAATTGTGGGTCAATTACATTTACAAAACAAAGGTTTTGCAGACATTATGGTGGTTCTCTGCATGCTACATGTAGCCTTTACTGCTGCTGTGGTCACTTGGGCCATCACTATATTGATGGTACTTTTTTGGGAGCACTTATTTTCACAGGCCACTTGAAGTTTAGACCTAACTGTAAATTCTCTGAGAAAATAATATTTGTGTTGCCTTCCAAATCTAAGGCATCCCTCTCTCTGTCGAACTGTCAAAAGTGTCTCAGATACTGCTCTCTCTAAAAGGCCACAACTTGCTATTCTAGTGCTTACAGGGATATTTATATCTACTGGTCTGACAGCGTTTTAAGTTCTATAAATACTATAAAACAGCCCCATAACCCCAAATCTCCAAAACAGGTCTATTTATAAACCTCTGGATCATGTTAAGAGAGCAGATGCCAGCATGTTTTAAAGCCCTGGATCTGATCAAAACTACGTTGAGAGTGGTGATAAGCACGCAAATCCACCTGACACAAATGTTTCCGTTTAGATTTTTCTGATGCCAAAGTTTTCACTTGAGATTTTTAAAATGATTTTCTTCTTTAAAAAAATAAAGATTTTTCTCCTTCGTTTCCTTATGTCTCTCTCTCTCTCCTCCTTAAGTCTTGGAGTCTATGTGCCAGTCCAAAGGGCGAGGCGTTCATGGGCGACAACCCCACCACTCTACTCCCCTCCTGAATCGCTCACAGAAGATCACCCCCGCATTCCAGCCCCAGCAGCAGCAACCTATTGGCTTTGGGCAGGTCTGTACACACATACACACACACACACACACACAACTCTTCACCATATATACATATAAATAGACACATATTTAAGTATAACAAAATCAAGTAAATCATTTTCTGATGCACAAAGTGTACATTACATTGCATCTAAATAAGGGAGGAACATAATAGGGATTTGACAGTTAAGTACAAGCTAGCCACCCAGACATACATCCATCCATCCATGGTCAACCGCTCATTCGAAGTCAAGCCGCAGAGTAGTGCTGGAGCCTATCCCAGTCCTCATTGGATGAAAGACGGGGAAACACCCTGGACTGGTCACCATTCCATATGTCACTGTGGTGTGGCTATAAGGCAAACCACCATCATAAGGTCTGATCTTGTCCACCCAAGCATAACTATTCAAATTTTTTTGATGATTTTGCAGAAACCTTAGTTTTCAAAAATGACTCCCAAGCATCATACTTGAACAATATTGCAATTTCTTCTCATTCAGTAGGCAAGCATCCATCCCTAATATGTGTCTTGATAAATGCTCATGCCTCCTTAATATTATTCCCGTTTTATTTGTTCCCTCGTCCTTTCCTACCCCAGACTGCATTAAGGAACAAGAGTGAAATGAAGTGTAACGGGTTTTGTAAAGACCTGTCTACCCGGCATCTCTTTTTTTGAAATTCCAAAATGTGGTTTAAACATGCCCCAGTTTTGACCCAGGGCATGTTTATGCACATGTACACATAAACATCTCTGGTTGGCAGGGGAGGGATTACTGGAAAACCATGGCTTGCAAAGGCTTGCTGTGTTGTTGTTGTGCACACCTCCAAATTTTCAACATATCACATCCAGTGTGAATAACCAATACTGATTGGTGGAACAGAGTAACAACAACAACTGCTGGGCATAACAGAGCTGACACAATAAAGATACAGATACAACACAGGATAAAATCTATAATCTCACTTTGACTATTTCCCCATATAATAATGAAGTTAAGTAAAGCAATTAATGACTGGTGAGAACATGCTAATAGTAGACGCACCAAGAAGCTAAAGCTATCAGTGCTAGTTAGTTGATTATGCAGACTGTTAACAGTTGTGTAAGAGAAAAAAAGAATCCAGCATCTAGTGGCTCACAAAGACAGACTTTATGTTGCTAATATGGGATTCTGACTTAAATAAGTATAATACTCCTCCTCTCTTCTCTACCTCAGGTGCAACATTACAGCTCCTGCCACCAAGAGTGGAACGGAAATTACATCCATCGACGACCACAGGCCTACATCCCTCCCACCATGCATGGACACACCTTTACTCTGTCCCACAGCAGCCCAAACCACAATACCGGCCCGCACCCACACCTCGGGGGCCACCCGCACTCCCAGCACACCTTACTTTCATATCCACCGTCTGGTCCCCTGGTCACAGCTGCACCAGTGGCTCATATCCTGGCCTCTCCTGGGGCCTCGCGCCCTGTCCTCCAGCCCACCTACAGCATCTCCCACCCAGCAGGCATCGTGCACCAGGTCACGGTGGGCATCAACCCCCGCCTGTTGCCCTCCCCCACCTTGCACCCCCAGGGCCAATTCAAGCCCCTTTTTCCCCCACACTCCTACATCGCATCACCCGCCTACACCAGTTTCCCCCTCAGCCCCACCAAAATCAACCAGTACCCCTACATCTGAGCATCTAGGATACACCTCATCCCCCACCCCACCCCATTAGGGCTGAGTGAGCAGGGCGAATCCCTTTCTAAAACATAAACAACATGGTTTTCATTTACAAAGCCATGGCACAACCACAGAGAAAGCAAGCTATTTTTTTTAGTCATTTAGACTTGGGTGTAATTGAACTCAAAGCTTTAAAAAAAGAGTTCCATTGGTGTGGGGGGGGAGTATTGTATGAATGATTGAATGAATGAATGAATGAACGAATGAGTAGATAGAAACTCACACTCAATGTGTTTTGCACATTTGATATACCTTTGCATTGGATCTTCTACGAATACTCCTCAAAACAGGTAAATAATTGGGGTGGTGTTGAATAGTTAAACTTTGCACCCCTGAACCCAGCTATTTTTCTATATTGCCTTCTTACGTGTGCAAGACACATCCATATTTGTAAAGCCATCCCAGTCTCTAGTTCTAGGTTGACAGATGCACATTGTTTGTTGTACTGCATTCAAAGTATTTGTACCTTTTTGGTGTCTTTCGGTGTTTGCAATGTTGAGTCAATTAACCGATTTTAAATGGGGTTGTTCCTCACGCTGCATGTGGTCTTGCATGAGCAGAAAAATGTTAACGGAGAGATGCGTAGACGTTGCTCTTATCGTTGAGTCGCAAGACTCGCTGCATCGTATAATTGTCCCCAGCCATAGTGCCTTACATATTTGAGGTTGTTAATGTTACTACTTATATATGACTATATACATGAATATTAATGTAATGGACTGCAGCACTTGAAATTCCAATCAGTCAATGCATCCTGTGTGTGTGTGTGTGTGTGTGTGTGCGCGCGCACATATATGCACATCTGTATA
>OMLC01042689.1:0-14627 GCA_900302585.1 Regalecus glesne | reverse complement strand
ACAAGGGCACACTTGCACATGGAAAAAATGCACACACACACACACACACACACACACACAAAACGTACACACACACACACACACACACACACACACACACACACACACACACACACACACACACACGCACACACAGTCTCATCTCTTCTCCATCTCACCTCTCTCTCCTATCTCCAGCCTTTGCACCACCTGACTTCTGTGTATGTCCTCTCTCACCTCATTTCTAAAAATAACTGCTCATCCTGAACTTTGCTCTTCATTCTTAACCCCTTTTTCCCTTTAAGAGATTCTGTTGCGTGGCACGCTGAGGTCAGAGCGGTCATGCTCAAATTGTAATCAGTTTAAAATTATGTTCCAGCTGTAAGGGTTTATAATTGCCATGGTCATTGAGTCCACGGACAAGGCTATCATTAGTAACAATGCTGGGGTTGGGGTTTCTCTTTCCCCACCTCTTTTTCTCTGGACCCACTCTTGTAGCATTGGATCAGGAGCAGTCTCACCAAGACAATTGCCTTACTAGAGGGCTCTTGTGCAGTAGCTTTTGACGTAAAGGTCATTTGTTTTCCCTGCTTTTTTTTCCTCCCAGGCAGTAAGAAGATAGAAACTGCTGACCTTCCCTCATGGGAAGTGTGGCACCCCATCCTGCAGGCTACGGGTGTACCCATTCACTCTATATTCTGACAGGAAGCTCTGAGGAAAATAGTTTAGAATATTTGGAAAGAATAAGAGAAAAAGTGAACAGTTTATCCTTGCTGATCAAACAGGGGTTCAGCCTGAGGCCATCCACATGGGGTTGGAAAGTATTACTTGGAGATGCCACCTGTGTTTGATGCATTGTAATATATTTTTTAGCACTACACAGCTAAAGAAATTTTCCAGCACCCTTTTGAAACATCTTCAGAAAACTTCACAGATTTTATATGAAAAATCCAATAAACCCATCACAGAGAATGCCAAACCTCTAAACAGCTTTTTTATGGTGCTGTATCTGAATGTCAAAGCAAGTAAGTTAAATTGCTGGCCTGTGCAAATTCAATTCATAAATAAGAATAAATGTGAGGCATGTACTCGTTGTAAAGGCTTTGAGTGGCCGATAGACTGGGGTGCTATTCAACGTTCTATGTCTGGGTCACATACGTGCCAGAGTATTCTTAGACTTGAGGTGAGTGTACAGGTAACATAAAAGGAAGAAAATCAGTTAAATATGAGTGAGAATGATTTTAGTTACACTACGTTGTGTACAGCTACAGTGCAAGTTTAAAAAAAATCTATATGAAAGCGACATAATCTAGTATATTTGGTTGGACATTATATGGGAGAGAGGTGGGGGAGAATGAGAACAAAAGAGAGTAAAAGAGTCGGAGGCCTTGGTCACCCTTTTCATTTCAACGTGACCTTTGGCATATGATCATGCCAGGCAAAATTAACTGACAAGTCCAGATGCTTAGAGGTCGCATTGTGATTGGATTGCCCAGGCCGCCTCTTGAGGTGACCAAGGTCAAGTCCTGCTGAGGGCTCTTAAATAGTTCAAATCCAGTTAAACACCTGAAAACAAATACACTAGAAACATGGCATCTTACAACACACACACACACAGAGAGATATTGGATGTGACTCACGTGGGTCCAACCACATTAACGAGTATCTAAACGCAGATGGAAAAGAAACAGGTTCTCCTATATGTAAAAAGGTATCTTTTTGACTTGGGCCAATGCTTTGTTGGAACATGAAATCTGAACACAGATCTGAGCAAAGAGATTGTCTCTTACTGTCAGGGGCAGATGGCAAATTGTGTTACCTAGTGCATTCAGATGATAGTTGCCACTCTGAAATGTACTGATGGGTGACAAAAGAAAGGCAAATTCCAACAAAGTGTCTTGGTAAAGTGTTGGGCTTCCGGAACAACTTTAACACCGCTAGTCATAGATTCTAGAAGTCTCTGATGAACTCTACTGGAGGAATGGACACCAATCCTCTTAAAAATATTCCCTCATTTTGTGTTCTGATGGTGGTGGTGGTGGTGGTGGAGAGCGCCAACACGTTGGTCCAAAACCTCCCATAGCTGTTCATATGAGTTGAGAGCTAGTGACTGTGAAGACCATAGTGTATGATTACATCATTTACATCTTCATCAAACCACTCAGTGACCCCTTGTGCCCTTTTGGATGGGGTATTGTCCTGGAAGAAACCAATCCTACAGGATAGAAATGTCTCATCACAGGACAAAGGTGATTGTCTAGAATAGCTTTGTATTGATTTGTAGTGACCCTTCACTCTAAAAGGACAAGTGGACCCAAACCATGTAAGGAAAATGCCCCCCATTGTATAACAGAGCCTCCGGACCCCCTTGCTGTGGTCACACATTCAACTTTTAACTTTCATTTCTCACCCCTCTGTATATGACCAATGTACACGTATGTAGCCAAAGCCATAGAGAGAGGTAAAGACTGACGCCAGACTGCAAAAGGAGGGAGAAATAATGACATAGAGAAAAGCGGGGAAAAAGAGAAACCATGAAGAGAAGGGGTCAGAGGCAGACGATCTCATGGGGAGCTGGTGGAGCCGTTGTTGTCAGCACGTCTCATATCATTGACCCCTTCAGGCACCCGTAGAGTCAGACCATTCAGGGACTTGGACAGGCAGACTTGACAACCTAGATGGGAAGTGGAGGGAAAAGAAGACATATGAAATATAAAAAAATATATAAAAAGTATAAATGTCTACAAATTTCTTTTGATAGTATGAGAAGAATTTTGAAAAAAAATCCATATTAGTGTAAATCTAGTGTGTAGAGATAATAGACCGAAGCAGACACACTGGCCCAGATAACCCATCTTAATGCTATTATGTTTGTGTTTCGTCGATAAATTATATATTCAATGTAGAAATATCATATTTGCCATTGTTAAAAGTATCACAGTTGAGTTTATCAATCTTTGTTTTGATTAAATAAGTTGAAGTCACAGGAAGGTAAATGGTAGATGTTTACCCCATCACATAGAACTCTGAAATTCTCTCATTTTGACAAGTCCTTAAATCTAGTATTATTTATTAAGCTGACTCCCCTTTATTCAGTAGAATAAATCACCTGCTGATTACATAACTGAGGTGCAGGGTCCTGAGCTTCCCTGGCGGAAGAGCAAACACGGCTCCTTGTTAGAGAGGGTTGAGGGAAGGCTGTGGCTCCTTTGTGAAATGGTCTTATGCAATACCTGTTATTTCAGATGTGTTAATTCGGTGATGTAGGGTCTGTGGCACTGGCTTCAGGGGTGGAGGATCTGTCTACTGGGCCCCAGGAACAACATGTGGTTGGAATCGTTGGAAAAAAAACAACGTCCTTAATTGGAGTGGAGCTCAGCCATATCCGACATGACAAGTAATGATGTGTTCTGACCGGTAATGTGAGAAATGTCAGGGGGTGACGTGCAAAACAAGTATGCATGCATGCATGTGTGTGTGTCTGCACAGAACCATCCTTGACCGAGCTAGGTGTTGCTGGCTTGCACAGACACCAAACACAGTTGAACTGTTCCTTTGTCATAGCACCAAACAGGGAAAAGTATCTTCGTCATAAAAAAAACACAAAAATAACATCCCATTAAAAGGCTGATTTGGGGACGGCATAGCTCAGTGGGTAGAGCGGTTGTCTGTTGATCAGAAGGTTGCAGGTTAGATCCCCGGTTTTGCACAAATGTTCTGCAGAGGTGTTCTTGAGTAAGACACTGAACCCCTTCCTGCACCCTGAGCGCCACATGGCAGCTGCTCACTGCCTCTATACAATAGGATGGGTTAAATGCAGAGAATTAAAAATTTCCCTTTGAGGGAATTTAATTTTTTTTTTAAATCTCAGTCTTCATTGGATGAAAGGTGGGGACACTTCCTGGACCAGGACCCAGGCCATCAAAGGGCAAAGCAGTTAGGAGAACAGAGTCTTGCTCAAAAACCCTTCAACAGGCTTCTCTGCAACGAACCTGCAACCAATTGCCAGACAACCGCTCTAAACACTGAGCTATGCTGCCCCCCTTCCTCAAAAATAGACTCTTCTAATTAAATTGATCCTTAATTCAGCTTTTTATTTAATCCATACAAATGAGGCTCTTTGGATCATCAGGGCATTGCTTGCCAGTGATTACACTGATCTAAAGAAGTGCTGCTGTACGTCTGTTTGACATATTTGTCAGTGTACATGCAAGGAAATTTGACTAGACTTGAATTGTATAGGAGCAGTGAGCAGCTGCAGTGCTCTGGGAGCAACTCCAGCTATGTTTCCTATTACTTTCCTAAGGGCCACAGGTAGGAGTAATAATATTAACATGCATGTCTTTTTGATGGTGAGTGGAAACTGTAGCAGTCGGAGGAAACTCACATAGACATGGGGAGAACATGCAAACCCTACGCAGAAAGGACCTGGGACGGGGTTCGAACCCTTGCAGTGAGGCTACAGTGCTAACTGCTGAGCAACCTGCTGCAGGGAAGACTTCAGTGAAAATGAACCAGCAACACAAACTCTAGAAAGAAAACCGTTAAGTACATGATTACCTTCAGCCTCTGTGTATAGGCTTTCCCATGGAAATAGTTGAGTTGTTGGTGTTTTTTAAACTAGCCTCCAAGCACGGCAACGCCTTCCAGTATCGCATGATGGTTCGCTTTGGCCCGTGGTGTATCTTATGTAGTTCCTCGTCTGGTCCAGACATCTCATAAATGACTCTTCAAGGTAGTTTTAGATGTCACTATGGCGACATAGTATGTTGACACAACATGAGCAGCCTACACACACCTTCTATAAGTGGTTTAGAATGAACTTGTTTGATTTCCATTAGGTTCAGATACATTTTCCTGTTGTGGATGTTCAGCTGTCATCTCACTATTGTATTTGGAAGAGACATGATCATCTTGTACTTCAATTATCCACTCCTCATGGAGTCTATGAACACGAGTGGGGACTGTATATAAATTATACCCTAATTCAGTGTAAAGGATGATGTTATCATAAGTGGTGTTTTAAAGGTTTTGCTTCCATTATGTCTCCATTTGACTGACTTAAAAGCAGGTTACAGTAATAGCCGGAAAACAAGCATTTGGCCTTTTCCCCCTTGGCCTGCCAGAGATTAATGGTGTGTACTCTGCCACAGTGACCCAGTATGGCAGAGCGATGGTTCAAAGACAGGCTCAGCCCATGTGACCTGAGACACAGTAATCCAGCCGTCACTCACCTGTCTCCTAGCTGGGATGCAGCCCAGAAGATCCGAATGGCTTTTTGCTGTTTTTGTGAATGTGTGTGTGTGTGTGATACAATAATAACAATGCCAATATGTTCTCCTGATTTGGCTTACACTACCTTGGCCTGTGTGTGTGTGTGTGCTTGTGTGTTTAGGGGTGGAAATTATGTGCATGTGGTTGCATTTATTTATGACCGTCTATGTGTCTGGATATGGGTGGGGGGGTGACTTTTAACATGTTTGTGTACAGTGGCAGACTGACCTTAGGAATTTTTTCCATTGGGCCTATCACTTTGGATTTGTGTGTGCTACTGTTGCCAGCCAGTCCAAACAATAAACACCTTACAGACAAAAAAACACTGTCGCCACCGGTTCCAACCAAATGAAGCATCCTTTGGTTTGGTCTACAGGGGTAAATGTAATGGTGGGGTTTGATATGACTCCTTTTTCCTACTGAACTTTCTCTGCAAATTCCCACAGCAGGATAGGGGGGGGTCCTTCCTCATAGCTTTTATCTATCTTTTTATAATAAGAAAAGTAATAAAGAAGCCCACTTTATTTTGTCATTGTACATTAAAATATATTTCTTCTTTATATTTAACAAATCCTGATGCCCCACAGGGGGTTTGAACCTGTAACATCTGGGAATTGATGAGCTAGATGTTGCGGGATTGATTCCACTGCAGGGCATCAGGAAAGGCGTCTTGGTTTAATCCCCCACGCTCCATCTAGGTCCATGTCCATTCCTACAATGTGGGGACTAATCACGACACATAAAACAGACCTCTCTATTGTATAGGAGCAATGTGCAGCTGCGCGCCTAGGGACCAACTCCAGTTATTTTTTTTCTATTGCCTTGCTCAAGAGCACAGGCAGGATTATCAACCCTAACATGCATGTCTTTTTGATGGTAGGAGGAAACTGGAGCACCCGGACGAAACCCATATGCAGACACCAGGAGAACATGCAAACTTCACGGAGAAAGAACCTGGGACGAGATTCAAACCCTTGACCTTCTTGTTGTGAGTCAGCATTACTAACCACTCAACCACTTTGCCACCAGTAGTGTAAATTACTGAGGAAGTATTGCAGCTAAGAAAAGGAAAAGCTGTGTCCAATAACTAAAAGCCAAAGAAACATCTTAATCTTGAGGCAGATTCTACTAGTTGTAGCAAAATGATGGAACATGCCAGACTGGGGTCAGTGCTGTCAGAGAGCTTAAGTGATGGCACAGAGAAAAAAGCTTTACACCAAAATATCTTTTTTCCGCTCACTAATCCAGGTGGTCAGACATCCCACTAATTTGAATCAGATCATCTGAATATGAGTTTTAGACTTTGATTTAAAGTCCAGATGATCTGATTCAAATTATTTCAATTTTACACTGAAACGTTTTTGGGACATGTTGCAGATTTTTTAAAAATTGACTGTTTCCCTCAGGAGGTGCTAGATCCTTTATGACTTATCCTAAAATGTTGCTCTGTAAATGTACAGGGGGTGTTAAAATTGCAGCAACGCTATGACCAAAATGTGCTCTTGGCAGTAATTGGGAGCCTTTATACCTGCTGAGATGTTAAATCGCTTTCACACCATTAATTCCAAAGTGATTGTAGGCAGAATACTGTCAGAATTTGCTCATTGTAAGGGAAGGGAAACAGCATTTTCTAAAAGATGACAGCGACTGACATCCAGCAAAGGGTATTATTATCACATGTTCAGGGTGAACATATGAAAGAGTGCCTTAAGGACAAGGGTGTTAAGTACAGATGTCTCACAGTGTGGGTTTCAGTGAAGTAGCTGTCTACGCTGCTGCCTAACCTTTTACAAATCCCGATTTAGATTTTCTTTCTTTAGAATATGTATTAAACTGAACTAGGTAGTTTATAAGGTAGGGAGGTTTTTTATATCCTTCCAACGAACGACTTGGCAGCAGTTTTCTGTATTTAACTCCTCCTATCATATAGGAGGAGTGAGCAGCTACAGTGCCCAGGGACCAGTTCCCATTCTTTTTATTATTGCCTTGCTAAGAGGCACGGGCGGGAGTATTAACCCTAACATGCATGTCGTTGTGATGTTCGGAGGAAGCCGGAGCAAACCCATACAGACATGGAGAGAACATACAAGTTACATACAGAAAGGACTCAGGACGGGATTTGAACCAAGACCTTCTTGCTATGAGGCAGTGTGCATCATAAAGTTCTCTAAAATCCTTTTTGGGGGGTTTATTTTGTTTATTGCCCCTCACGAAAAGAACTGGGTGGTTTATAGAGCTAACTGCTTAAAAAAAGAAGGTTATGATACCTGTCCTTACAGCTGTCGGGTCACCACAACTCCTTCCTCTGTTCTCTATTCCTAATCAGCTGCTATTTGTGTATGCGCTGGTCAGTGGCCGTGTGTGTGTATGTGTGTATGTGTGTGTGCGTACATGACACACATGCACTGTATCCGTCTTGCAGTATGTCTGTACCTATTTGTACGTTTCTGATGGCATATAGTTGTGTGTGTGTGTGTGTATCTAACTGTGTGTGCATGTGTGTGTTTCAGACAGACGTGTCGGTGAGTCCATAGGCCAGGTCCAACATGTCAAGTTTTTCATCAACAATGTTTCCCAGCTGGTCGCACACTTCCTGCTGTATGATCAGACAACACGCGGAGAATGCCAGGGTACCCTCACACACCTGGTAAACAAGTACAAACACACACATGCACACGAGGAAGTATCCAGACCTCTATGGCATGACACGACTCTTTCCTGCGCTAACCTTAAGGGTACAACTTGCAATTGGCTGTCTGCCACATTTCTGACATTGTTTCAGTCAGGCTCCACAAAGGTTGTTTGTTCTGTTACTTGTGAATGAGAAAGCCAACCCATGCTGCATCGCTTTCCGCTACGTTTGAACTTTTTAGTTGTCCTAGTGCTTCAAACAAATACACAATGTTGACTGATGGTAAGACATGTCATGTTTCTTATTGGCAGTAGAGCACTTGAGCTGTCACTGTCCTTCACTGAGCCACAGTTACACATGCCTTATAGATTCTAGCTTTGACACACCCAAACCCCGATGCAGGACATGGCATATAGCAAAAGCTTTGGCAGACTCTTTGATCCAAAGTTAGTCACATTACAGAGAGAGAGAGAGAGAGTTCAGGTCATCTAGTAATCATAATAATAATAATGATTCCCTTATCAGTCCCGCAAGGGGAAATTTGTTCTCTGCATTTTTGACCCAACCTATTGTATAGGAGCAGTGAGCTGCCAACATATGGCGCTCGGGGAGCATTTAGGGGTTAAGTGTCTTGCTCAAGGACACCTCGACATGCTGTATGCAGGACCGGGAATCGAACCTGCAACCTTCTGATTGCCAGACGACCGCTTTACCCACTGAGCTATGCCGCCCCTATTATAAAGGGAGGAGACCCGACTTGACCTGTCGATTGACTTCCAGCTTTATCATTATTTTACCGCTCCTCTTCTCCCCTGTGCTTCATCATTTCATCAGTCACCTCTGTTTTCATTAGCTGATATCTTCCTCCTCATCAGCATCTTCGTCACAGCTGTTGACAGCTCTTAGTGTTGTGAGGCCAGCAGCAGTAGATGGGAAGGATCGTCACTGCTGGAAGCATCCTCAGTGCTCCACCAACAACTGTGACATGTTCACTAGCTGGGACATAATCCACCATCTTGTTGATGTTGTGTTCACAGAAACCGAAAGGGCCAAGGAATTTTACCTCACAAAGGCAGCCCTAAGCATGCCATTTTAAGCATTTGATGGTTCCCATCCTCATCTTTGAAAGATGAGGATGTCGCATCCTTGATAGGGATGAATGCTTGTTTGACTCCTCCTAGTCATTGGTTCAGATATGTGGTCGACCAGGAATGATGGTTTAAAGGGGGGGGCATGTGTTAAGAGGGAACAATCAATCTTGAACAAAGGTGGGGGCCTGAGGGTACATCCGTCATCATCTTACAATGCTGTGATTGCAAATATTCCCTCGTCTTCTGAATGGTGCTCATTACCACTGAATGTGCAGTCAATGACCAACTAGCATATAAACCCAGCCTTTTGTTGTGTGGCATCACTGTTCTGTTTATAAGGGGGGGTGGGGATGCTGCAGTCAGCTCAGACTGAAGATGTCACCTGTTTGAGTGATGAAACGTCTCTGAATAAACTTCTGATCCAGTTGAACTGATTCACCTCTTTGTGATTCCCTTATCTGGATTATTCAGCTTCCATCAAGACAAGCCGCAAAGTGTTTATTTGGGTTGCATAATTATCTGTCTTACTCTCTTTTGCTCTGACCCCATGCAACTACATATCCCCCTGCTCCTCTTGTCTCCGTGTCTCTCTATCTGGGTATAAACTAGGTGCAGTCGAGGGCAGAGGATCTATCATCCCCAACAGTTGAGAGAACTCCAGGAGTGTTATTACTTTGAGGCAAGCCATTAAGCTTTTACCCTGGAGCGATCGATGGCAGATGCTGGAGGGGTTGTTTGTCTTTTGTCTTCCCATCAGAGAGATATGGAGAGGGAGAGAGAAGAGAGGATAGGGGACAGGGACACAGAAGGAAAACACAGTGCCAGAACAGCCTGTTCCTTTCAACGCAGGAGTCGGGTTGTCTGTATTTCAATGTGCTGCCCCTACGTGTTTCCCGAATCCATCTGAGGAGGATCTTCCCATCTCCTATGGTGTTGATCAGCACAGGATAGGGTCATGTAAAGGACTTGCCGCGTGCTGTTTAGGAACTCGGTATGAAGATGGGAACTATAAAAAGCCCTTCAGGCTGTTCCAAATCATTAAGCACAAGCACCAACTTAACACTTTCCCTGTGCTATGCAAAGCTGTGTATGCGGCTCTCTGGGAAGTTCAATATCATCCGTGATGCACCCCCCCTCATTAAATCAGCTTTATGACATTATTTTTGGCGCTGGATTATACCAGCAGAGCTGAGGGGATGTGAGTGGCCGGTTGGGAGCTGTCTCGTACGAAAGGTAAGCAGGCATGCTTTGCAGAAATTGCCTCACCAAACTTCGAGATGTGTGACAAATCCTGATGAAAGCCACATGGCCCGCCACTAATGGGACAAGGCGGACGCACCACGGCGTGAAGCACAACAATGAAGGACAGCTGTTTGCCCTTCTCGCTGTTTCTCGCATTTCCTTGCACCTCCCGTTTCTCCCTCTGCATTGTTTCCTACTCCCATGTCAATTTGTGTGATTCTTCCTTCATAAACATGGTAAACCAAGACGGTGTGAATGAGTTTGGGAGAATCAATCTCCAGGATTCTCTCTTTCATCCTCGGCTACTCTCAAAATCATATTCAACCTCGTCTCCAGGCCCTTCATTATTTCTCTTATTTTCCACCTTTCCGCTCAGACGTGCCTCCCTTGCTCTGTCACCATGTCTTACGTCTCAATTGAATTGGCAGACGCCTTGCTGGGATTACCCAGAAGATTGTGCCTGCAGGTGTGAGCGTGGATGGATTTCAGAAAAACTGGAAAATCACCCCAACCATGAAACTGGACTGAAAAATGAAGTCAAGAACTGACTCGTATTGAAGTGACAGCTGGAGCAACAGTGTACGTATACATGTGTGTGACCTGTCACTCGTGCCATGTGCAGGCAAGAGAGTACGCCACCGTGCCTGTGGTGCTTGTCTGCTTTGGAGTGTCTGGGTGCTGTTTGTGTTTGCATGGAAAGCGTGAATCACCCTCGGTTTACCTGGCCAGAACAGGGCCGGTGTGTTCCTGTTGAAAGGGCCCATTGATGGGTCCTGAAGCCGGAGCATTTCCTGCCAGGCTGACACTGACGGTGCTGACGGGACCCGGGGGAGCTCTCTGTCAGCAGGTTCAAATCTCCTTCACCCAACAGCTTTGACTGACCAGACTATGGGCTGCACTCTGGCATGGCGAGGGGACAATATGGCATTCAGCAGGCGGGGATCCATCACTAGATGCTGAACCTACCATGTAATCTCTGAGCCTGAACAGCAGATGGAGTGGACATCCTGAGAGGAATAGTGATGGAGAATATAGCTTGAATATTCCTCCCAAGTCAAGGGACAATCTTTCTCTCTCCACAGTGGACCTGTAGCAGTATGGTAATATAAGCACGTGTACACCGCCTCTCTCAATTACATTATAAATGCCCGCAGTTGCACACACACGGACATAAAAACAACGTAGTGTTGTAAATAGGATGACTGTAAGCCTCCAATTGCATGTGTTCGTGGCCAGTTGGTGGATTAGAAGATGGATGGATCTAGCAGTGAGATACAGAGATGCAACCTGTCACAGTCTTCTACTAGAGAAATGATGAGGCAAGGCATAGAGGGATGGATGGACATAATACAGACTTATAGAAATAGGGTCAAATTGAGCAGGATAGGCAGAGGGAGGAATGGTGAGATAAAAGAAATGAGGTGTAAATCTAAAGTAGGCCCTTTTGCTAGCTCAGCATGGCTCTGAAAGCGGTTACAGTGCAGTGGTATGTTTGGATGTTTGCAGGCAAAAGTTGGAGGTCATGATGGATGAGGAGAAGTCAGTTTAGAGCTAACCGCCTTCCAGCTGATGATGACTTGCTGAGATGGCTCTATCCAGATTAAGATACAGATGGACCTTTCACACCCTGTGTTGACTGTGGTAAATGTTTTAGTGGAGTTAGAAGACCTTCAACACAAGTCTTAGCTATGTGTATACAGACACAGGTAGATGTAAAAACTCTTCGATGCTGCTTGAATAATAGAACAGGTGAGATGTCAGCCTAAGCTGATTCCTCCCAGTTGGAAACACTAACCTACCAGCTAAACCAGCAGGCTATGGATCAAATCAAGAGCTCAGCCACTTTGCATTGTGGTCCATCCCTCCCGTTGGACTCCCTGTGTGAACGACACTAAGCCATTTACCACGTCCAGCCCATATTCTTGGCATGGAAGCAGGTCAGGGGTCAGTGTAGCACTGGATTAAAGAGGAGGATCTGCCACATTTTGGTGCTATTGCCACAGCCTCCCACTGTCGCACGACGCCCCCCAGGGATAGTCGTGCTCTGAATGCCCGCTAAAGTCTCTGTCAGATTACCCAGCGTTTACCCTCCTATTTATGGGTAAGGCAATGACAGGCGGTCCTGACACACTTACAGCAGCTGTCTGTTCTGTCACCGTGACCCTTATCACTGCTGATGGGGCTTTCCTCCTGGCTTATGGAAACTGAAATAGATCAACACTAAAAACCACACAGATGAACTCGCAAAGAACTTGCATGGACACTAGTGTGTTTATCCCATATGAACAAATGGGTTTCTCTGTGCCGTAGTGGAGTTCCATCTCATAATGTGCAGATTTCTCTATCCAGTGCAAAGTGTTCCCAGTTTCTCGATGTGATGTTGAATTCCTTCAAACTTGTCTTGACGTTGTCCTTGAAGTGTTTATTTTGCCAACCAGGAGCTCTCTGACCTTCGTTCAAGTCACTGGGAGTACTACAGGACCTTTAGGGGGACGTCAGAGTTGGTGCTGTATTACTGTGGTAGTGATGCTAACCTTATTGTCTTCCTCCAGAACACTGATGTTGGTGCTTCTGTCCGTCCAGCTGAGCCATGGGATCTCACATCAGGCTCTTTGGATTTAGGTGGTCCATCACCCTGCTCCATACAGCAGGGTGGGGATAACAACAGCTCTGCAGGCGATCAGGTCTTGATCTTCAAAGTCTCTTTTCCTGAGTCTGGTGTAAGCATCACTGGCACATCTCAGTTGATGGTTGACCTCAAAGTCAGTGTCAACTCTGGAGGAGAGAGGGCTGCTGAGATAGAGAAGTGATCAGCATTTCCAAGAACGTCCACCTTTCTGCAGGGCTGCATAGATGGCCAGGTGGGTGGAGGTTGATATAGGACTTGGGTCTTCTTGATGTTTAATGCCAGACCCAGGGCTCTGTATGCCCTGGGTCTGGCATTCGGAATGTCTGCCTGCCATCAGTTCGATATTGAATTAGGATCCCTGTGGCAGCTCTTCACCAATGGGATGGATTATAGAAGCAATAAAGATGGCAAACGGGGTGGGTGGGATGATGCATCCCTCTTTGACCCCTGCCTCCACAGTGAAGTGCTCTGACTCATAGCTGCTGTTGCTGAGCTGTGTGGCTGACATGTTGTCATGCAGAAGGCTCAGTGTTCTGACATAGTAATCAGGGCAGTCATATCTTTATAGTATGCCCACAGAGTCTAATGAGCCAAAGGCCTTTGTCAGGACCATGAAAGCCATGTGCAAAGGTTGCCTTGGTTCACAGCATTTCTCCTAGAGTTGACATGTTGTAAATGTCATGTCTGCTGTACCTCTGGATTGGCAGACGCCACACTGAGGTTCTGGTAATACTTCCTCAGTCAGCGGTAGCAGTCACTTTATAAGGATGCGAGCAAGGACTTTGTCTGTTGTTGAAAGAGTGAGATGCCCCTGCAGTTCACACACACACACAATGACAGATGCTTGCACGATTTCCCCTTTTCCCCTTCCAGTAGGACAAGCACAGTTGCTCTGTTGGTCCCGGGGCCTGGCTCCAAGCTTCTGGTCAAGGTCTGCACTTACCATCAAGAGCTTGGCTCCCACACCAGCAGGTACACATCAGGCCTGCACTTTGGAGTTGGGGGTGGGAGTGCAGACCCAGGTAGTGCTATTGGGGACTGGTTTGTGCAGGGGTGTTGCTCTGTGGGCTCCTGGCCTCCTGGGGGTTTTTGCTGCTTTGGCTTCTGGGTGCTCTGTTGAGGGGTGTGGCTCCGCTGTCTCCAGTCGGCTGCTCGAAGACACTGATAAGTCACAGATCTCAGACACCGGAATTTATTGGTATTGATCCTGTGTACTCGTAGCTGGACATGTCACATGCACATAAACACTGTTAGCATCTGCCTCACACACCTTCTGGAACACTCTTCGGATTACATCCTTCTTCCTCTACTTGCCAATTCGATTGTGTTTTTTGTGAACAAACATCAGCATCTGTTTCCATGTCTGTCTTATACACATCATTTTTCATCTCTGAGTTTCCTGGCTCCACTTGTGATTGTCTCCCTTCATGATGAAGCGATGCTGATTGGTTGTTTAGCCGATCAAATATGTAAAAGAGGGGGACAGGTGGTAGATAAAAATGTCAGACTAAAACCTTGTACTCTTCTTCTCCCACAGATCAGTTGGATACAGCAACATTTACTGAACAACGAAGCACAACCCCTGCCTTCATGCTCTTTGAGGGCTGTGAGGATCACTATGGCTCCACCCAACCTTAATCATTCTGGGTATGTAGCTGAATACATTGTGGTGATCTGTGTTAATACAGGGTGGTGCTCTGCATCCCTCAGTTCTCTGCTAATGGAAGACTGACATTCTGAGCATCTCACCCTTGGAAAGATCAATCCCTCCTCTGTCTAG
>OMLC01042688.1:0-20998 GCA_900302585.1 Regalecus glesne | reverse complement strand
CAGCTCGTTGGCTTATTAATCAGGGTCATCTGCTTAATTTACACGCCGACTCCCATGTCTAATTGACTGGAGGTCCGGGTTAAAGACACCCCAGCATAGCCGAGATAACAACGTACGGCCGTAGTTAAGAACAATTCGTCGTTCGTTGCGGAATGCCAGCGCCGTTTACAGGCAGGTATAACCGGGGCTGCCGACTGGTTGGCGTTGAGGTTAGCTCTCGCAACAGGCGAGCAGCTTGCAACGCTGGCAAGCTAACACCAAGCTAGCTGTTGACTTTAGCGTTAGCCGCTCCACAGCAGCGTAGAGATCTGCATCAAATGCGAGGTTTTCACAACGCACAGGGGGTTTCGATTGGAAAGGAAAGCACCTAAAGTGTGAAATTTTCGACGACAACTGGCGATGTGTGCCTACGAAACCCATTTAGAGCCAGGGTCCACTCTCCGACGCAACGCTAACCTCGACTACCAAACTAGCTAGCGCGTTTAGCAATAGGTTCAATTGCCAAAGTTAGCCTGCGAGCTAACCAACTAGCAAACACCCGTTCCTTTTTTCCCCTTCTTTTTTGTGCACACAGCGTTCACGGTTACATTTGTCATTGTAACGATTAAAATATGGAATACATACCTGCAATGAGCAGCGGCAGTTCAGTGCTTTTTAAATCCGGAGACTGGTGTGCATGCATTGTAAACAAAGAAATGACAGTCATCTACTAGCAAGTATGTTCAGGCGTATCCCTCCAATTTGTGCTGCAGTGTGCAGAGCTTCAGAGCAAGGGTGGGTTGCAGACTTGCAGAATGTCAGATTCGTAAGCCTGAGTGGGAATTAACTCCACGCCAAATACTTTCACTCTCTGCCCTATTGTGTTTGCGTGTGTCGTTCTTGAATCGAGACACTCAAGAAAGGGGGGGGAGAAACACAGGATTTACAGCACAGCAAATTATTATTTTTAATGGATTTGCTTTCTAACGTTTTGATCTCAACTCTATATACTGACGTTAAAAAAAAAGCTCCAGTTCTCTCTTGGTCTCATCGCAGGGCATGCAGTCTCCACACGTTTTTGCGAACATTGAAAGCTACAGGTCGCAGTAGTACACACACACACAGACACACACACAGACACACACTGACAACACATAAAGTGCTCTTGATATCTTCTTCTCAGGGGCCCCCCCAATAAACATTTATTCTCCGTACAATACGCTGTGTACAAGTGGGATTTCAACACAACACCAAAAATATAGTAGTTCACGAATTGCGACAAGAAAGGCTAAACACTCATTTTGCTGGGGCGTCCCTTGCCTACAGCAGGAATAAATGGTACAGAGCAATTGGAATACCTATGATTTAACATCGACGTGTGCACAAAAGGGGGTTAGTAGATAAGCACGTTGGTGTGAGTAAAATGAAGATGTTTTCACAGCCGTGACTCTTGCATTCAACTCTATGCAGTGAGCCCTTTTTGGAATTGGTACTGTAAAACTAAAAAGAAGTTGGGAGAAAATCGCTTTTTTTCATTCCCAATAGTGGAATTCCGAACAGATTAGATTGGGAACGTCCATCACCATGCTATTCCTGTAACTCTCATACAAACGCACAGACGGTTTCCTTTGTATGTCTACGGTGCAAAATCCTTATCATCTCTGGGCTGTAAAGTTGCCTTTGCAGTATAAATACAATTATACATATTCCCCTCCGTATAAAAATAAAATTAGCAATACACAAATATTGCACCCCGAAGAAATTGTATCAGGTTATATCAACAACAAGCTATAGAGGAAAATGTACAAACATTAAAATAATAATAAACCCTCTGGTGTAGTATAAATAAATATCTAGATATCAGTTGATTCCCTATGCGAGGAGTTTGTCTGTCTGGCAGTGGGAGGGGCCAGGGTGGGGCAGGGGTGGAGTCACGGCTGCCAATGGAGGATGGAGGAAAGGGTGCATGTGTGCATAAGGTGATGGTCAGGGTGGAGCAGCAGATAGTCGCTGAGGCCAAAGGAAGTTGAGGAGGCGAAGCTTCTTAATGCTGCGCTTCCTGTTCCCTCTGGCGGCAGCCCACGGCGGTGATGAGGGCGGCCCCCTTCCCACTGCCATCCTCTGACAACAGGAAGTTGACATCACACTTGGGGGCGAGCTCCTTCACTGTTTGATGGAAGATCCGGGAGAAGCTGCATCGGAAGCAGGAAGAAACCAGTCAAAAGATGGTGGACTACTGGACTTGAAGAGACTGAGGGAATATTTGTGTCAAAAGAAGTGTAATGGACCTATCCTGTCATTAAACTATGGAAACCTCCTGTTGTGGTTTTTTAAAGTTCAGTTATAAGAGGAAATGAGAAGATGCAGACATCTTCTCTGGCTTCTTTCAGCAGAAACAATAATTGAAGGAATGGCTCCATGTCACGATTAGTCCCCATGTTGTGGGGGATGGACAGCTTGGGGATCAAGGCCAGATGCCCTTCCTGATGCCCCACGGTGAGTTCTAACCTGCTGCCTCTGGCTCATTAGTTCCTCAAGCATGTGCTTTACCTCCATATTCACTAATAGTTGATATCACGTTTAGGCCCACACAAAATGCAACATTTATACTTAGAGAAAATATTGAAATAATTGAGATAACACTGTAAATTCAGGATCGAGTCCTGTTACTTTTTCATAACATCTAAGCCAGCAGTGACGAAGCATGTGCCATGCACAGACATGTGTATGCGGGTTTTCATTCCAAATGGATTCCACATCCGGTTATTTCACTGATTAGCAATGCTTTAACCAAAGAGGAGGATGGAGAGAGAGGATGGAGTCCGGTCGGAATGAAACCCTGCACACACATGGCTTCCATGGCACATGGGTTAGCCATCCCGGATGCAAGCTCCCTTTGAAAATGGTAAACGGACCAATTTTATATAGTGCTTTTTCTACTCTTGTGATCACTCAAGGCACTTTATGAAGTATGCCTCTCATTTATTGAGTATGGAAAATGAAAGCTGGATGCCCTTCCTGACACCCTTCAGTAGGATCAAATCCATAACACTCGACTTGGAGGCATGTAATCTACTACTGAGCCACCATGGTCTTCTTAATATGCACGTGTTTACAGTCTTCCAATACTGCGAACGATTGAACAATAACTGGAGCTGTCAAGCCAAAAGGTAAAAATGTGAACAGGCCAAAATAGCAACACTAATTAGAGACTGGATCTCCTAGAATTTAGAAATACACCAGGTTATGTTATGTTCATATTTCAAAGGGTAAAAGAAAAATAACTAACTTTCCACTACATCCCATGCCCCCTCTCTCTCTCCCTCCTTGTATTTTCTTTTCCTCCCAGGCCTTACTGTGGGTGCAGCTTGTAGAGTGTTCCGTCCACCCCAACGGTGATGTCGAGATGGTCCAGTCCTCTGTTCTCACGGATCTTGTCCACTACAGCGGCCATTCCGGCTCCGCATATCTGAGCTGCGCGGCGGGACACGGTGCCGCACACTTCCTTGACGATAATACTGTCATCACAGGTGCTGTCCAACCCCAGCTGCTGCAGGATAGCTCTGACCTGAAGCAGGGCCAGACGATCGCTGCAAGGAAGGGAGAGCGAAAGTGTCAAAGGTCGAAGGTCGGCCAGCAGCTGGAGAGTCACCAGATACCTCACAGCTGTTCCCATAGGCTATGGTAGGCTTAAATGACGTAAAACTACGCTGGCTTGTTGAATGCCCAAGCATTACCCTTTTTTGAAAATGTAATTTTTTTAAGCTAGATGTCATTTTGTGATTAACAGTAAACTGGAATCTTCATTATGAAAGTAATCATCTTTCCTCACTTTTTCATCTCATGTCGACATAAAAACAGATTTCCTGCAGTCTCTTCCCTCTGTATTAGATTCAGGTTTGATCATCCTTACATTCAAGATTATTCTCCTGTTGCACTCCACACTAGTCTCTCAGGGTAAGAGCTTGATGCTAAAAATGTGATGTGAATGTAATCATGGTTAGAAGTGTGATGATGCAGCTCACCTCTCTATCTGGGACAGGAACTTGGTCTCAAATATTCCCCTGGTCTTCAGCGTCTCAGAGATCTGTCCGCGGAACAAGAAGCCACGCTTTGTCAGGTCGATCAGGATGTTCCTGACAATCTCCCCCAGGTACATCCCACTGCACATCTTCTCATACCTAGGCAACATAAGAGGAAAAAAGAAGTTATCAAGAGGCTCGCAGAGGAACGAGTTAGAAACACGTCGATTTCAATAATCGGACATAGAAACATAATGATTACACAATTTTAGACCTAGGCTTTCGAAACAAAGCAAAAGTACTAATGCTAGCAAATGTCCATCCCCTACCTTTGTTTGCCCTCATTAAGTGAGTTCTCATCCACGGCACAGTCGTACTGTGTCCGGATGTCGTCCAGGCAGCCGTTGTCGCCAAACGCCCCCCACTCCATGTTGACGCACATCCGGCCCTCATTTCCCTCGACCATCTCGATGTTTTTCATCTCCTCCATGTAACACGCATTGCTGCCGGTCCCTGACAGGAGGCACACCACAGTCTGAGCATTTCACAATACCTCAGACTGTTACATACCACAGTCTGTATGCAATATTAGAAAAAAAGAGGATTTTTAAGCTCTTTGACTGGTTTAAGTGTTTTATTTTTTAACCCTTCAGGGTTTTGTTTTTTGCTAGGTTTAGCATATCTTTCATTTAAGATAGGTGCACCATACATACCTGCAATGAGGCCCACCTCACAGGTGGGTTCTTCATATGCACAGGTCATCATCGTCCCAACCGTGTCATTCACTATGGCAACCACATCCAGGTCAAACTCCTGTGTGTGAAAAATAAAACCTCAAAGTCAAGGCCAAAGTATTAATGAATCATAAATTCTATATGAATCACTCATAAGACAACTGCAACATAAATAAACTGATCTCACCCTTCACTACAGATTCATGCATTACTTCAGTCCAGAAAAAAAATAAAAAAAATCAATGCACAAAAAGCACATCAGGCCTTCCTTTGAGTGATGTGGTTTTGTGATTTTGGAGTTATTGTTAGATGACTGTCTGGTGATCCCTTAATGGGAGAAGAGAATGAAAGAATGGAAAACAAATATTTGTTGAAACATGAAACATGAAACAATAAGACATGACCGTGATAAAACCTTTGACACCTGCCGAGTCCTACATGCCTTACGCTAGGTTCTTCATTTGGAACTCATAATAGTGAACCATGTGCCGCGCACAGTCAGTCACGTGTTTGTAGGTTTTCATTCCAGCACAAAACTACACCAGCTGGTTTCACTGGAATAATCCCGCTGCCTTGTTAAAGAGGTGATTATTACGCATATACGTGCACCTGGCCGAGCATGGCACATGACCGTCACTGCTTCAAACTGTTGAGATTCATTCAGAGATGAAGGATCTGACTTTTGAAATTCTTTATACTTTTTAGATTTCTAACTTCTTTTCCTTTCTCACCATTGAACCAGTGATAGAAAGTCAGGTCAAGCACGGGGACGATCGCCTCACATGCTGTTCAACGGTTTTATAATAACCACCGAGGAGGCCAGTATGTAAACACTTTCAGCTGAATATTTGCCTACTTGGGGCAGCATAGCTCAGTGGGTAGAGCAGTCGTCTGGCGATCGTAAGGTAGCAGGTTCGATCCCCGGTCGTGCAGAAAGCACGCTGTGGTCTCCTTGAGCAGGAGACTGAAACCCATAACTGCTCCCCGAGCACCATGAGGCAGCTGCTCACTGCTCAGTAGGATGAGTTAAATTCAGAGAATTGCACATGTCCCCCCTCGTGGGACTATAAAAGGGAATCCAAAATAAAAATGTGTTTTCTCATCTCTACATGTTTTTTTTTTAAAACTTGGTGTCCATTCTGTTCTAAAACAGTGTTGAATCCAAACATTTAAAAGAGAAACAACCACCATTTTTTGAAATTATCACTTGCTAATCTGGCAAGACTTTGGTGATATGATTCACATCAAAACAGAATGGACATGGTTCAGTGTATGGAGATACATTACGAAACAACAAACACTGTGATATGTTGCAATCTTTGTTTAAAAAAATGCTAAAAATGTGAGGAAAATGCCTCAATATTCATAAACTTGAGAGTAATCAGAGCCATAGCTATAGTGCCACTGACAACGCCTGCTGTTGTGGTGGGTCTGTGGAGCCCTGTTACAATCGTGCATCTGCCACTTAGTGGTTGGATAGTTGAACTGCACAGCGAAGTAGTGCCACTGCCATGTCTCCGTGTATAACCTTGATGGACGTGGCGTTTTGGACAGCCGATTAGATATCGCAATACTCGAGCTTATCAATGATTTCTCACTGCCCTCATTGAATTCTACATTTTGTAGGGATGAAGCGAAATAGCTCAGGAGGTAGGGCGGTCAGCTAGTAATTGGAAAACTGGTGGTTCGATTCCTGGCATCTGCAGATAGTGTACTGAAATATCCTTGAGCAAGACACCAAACCCCTAAATACTCAAGTCCTGCGATGGGATGACCATTTGTCCTGGGTGTATGCTGCATTTGCTGCATTTTGCCCAATTAGTGCTGAAATAGGCTCCAGCATGAACCCTCGACCCGACTTCAGATAAGTAGTTGACAATGGATGGATGGACGGATGGATGTTTTAGGGAAAACATTCCATTAGCAGCCATGATACTAAGCAGTGTTACGTATGTTTCTGAACCTCACATTTCGCAAAAAGGCTGCACTGTGTACGAATGCGTGAGTAACGCAACTGCATTATAAAGCTGTGTGCAATGTTGTTATTCACGCTTCCTTATACAGCTGTATGTCGCGTTGTTATTCACGTTGCAAACCGGGAAGCAAAATTTCACATCGACGGATTGTCCGCCAGCGACATCACCGGAGAATTTTAGCTGTGTTTCAGACATACAGAAAACTGCTCGGCAATATAACTGCTCATAGAGTGTCATGCCTGTGATGTATATGGAGGTAATGTTGAAAATCATGATTATTTCCCTGAGGGAAAATTGAGTAACTATTTTGACCGGAGGATGATATCAAACATGGCATCCTTTCAGATGGCACTCCAAGCAAAACGCAGTCCATTCCCAACCAGCAAACTCGATACCAGATGGTTAAAATTTAGTACTCAGACTGATTCACATACCCACAAATCCCAACAACATAGCTCAACACACAAAATACAGAGATAATGGTCTTTGTGATTTGTAGTTGTAAACATCAAATTGAGATTTAAATTTGTTTATTTGAATAAACTCAATCAATCGACCGATCAATCAATATCAAGGTGAAAGCCAATGTTGCAGACACAACAATCACAACCCTCCACACGTGTCTTGGAGAAAGCTTTCACCATTTTCATGACATGCCATTACAATAACCAAACATCCGTGCACTCCAGCTCTCCTTTACCTGTAGCTCAACAATTCACATTCAATTAATACTTACTGGATCCTCCATCTAAAAGGTGAAATTGATAAAGAGAAACTGAAAAGTTATGTCTCATGGATGATTAGTACCCCCCTCACACGAAGTTACGACATAGTGATTCCTTCAGTGGAGCGAATGTGCATCAATGTGATGGGGACATGGACAATAAGGGCTACTTCTAAACAAGTCATGTTCTGGGCGGTCGCCATGGGTGAGTTTCAACTCAAAGGCTACGGAGAAAACCTCAGTATAAAATCCCCTCGCGTCAAATTTACAAAAATGTCAAAATAAAAGTAAGTCCAATAGTGTGCCCAGGGAACCAAACGTGGAAGGTATCAATATAATTCATGATGTCAATGTCTTCAGAGTGCTTCTGAGTGCCCGAGGAGAGTAGCATTCCTCTGGAAATTTCATGCAATTGTGGTTCTCTAAGGTTTGGCTTTGGTTCAAAATCCTTCCCAGGCATGGTGTAATTGAAGGACTTTAGAAGATTCTTTACCCCCCCCATTTTATAAATGGAAGCAACAAGCCAACACAAATTCTTATGTGCAAACTGACTTGGTAACTGAATCTACTTTAAATGGAATAAAACAAACTTTATGAGAAAATATACTTGAACATTATCACACTGTAATTCACACCGGGTCTAAAACCTCTTCATTATTTCGAAGGAGATTTTAGCTTAAATTATACCATTTGAGCTCATTCCCCATACCGATGGCGTTGGTACATTTTTATGTGGAATGTCATGCGTTTGTAAGAAATGGATCAAAAATAACAGGAGGGCAATATTCTGTTATTTTGTCTCTGCGATATCACAGTTTTGATAATGACATCACCAATGATCTCATTAATGATGACATCACCAATGATACCCGTCTCCCCCCGTTACCTCTTTCCTCTTGATTCCCTCCCGTAGGAGCTCCACCACATCTTCTCCCTCACAGTCAGTGGCTTTGAAGCCTTTGGTCCAGTTAACAAGGATACCCTGTTTGGATTACAGAGAGCGCATGTCAATCAAATAGCTAATTACAGGAGCATTTCTTGTTAATACGAGTACAGATGAGTTCAGGTAAATGGTGGTGGTTGGTAGTAGAACTACCAACAGGTAGTCTTTGGTAAAACTAATACAGATGACCGAAGATAAACAGCAACAAATCAAAGGAATTGGAATCGGATCATCTGGGCAGAAATTCTAAAAACGAGAAGATATTTCAACATTCATCCGAATGTCTCAACTCTGAGGTCAGCCCTACGAGTTACCCAACCCCCAGTGAAGGACTAGAAATGTAAATCAAGAGTACTCTCATGCAGGCTCCAGGAAACCAATGGCCAAATAGATGGCAGTACTTGTGTATTTACATAATAATTGTTGGCAATACTATTACAGATGAGGACAGATAAACAGCAGCTGGTGGAAATACTGGGAGAGGCCCCCTAGGTATCCCCAAAGCCTACCGCAGACCGACTCTGTAAATAAAAACAAGCTCTTGTAAAATAGTTTGTGGGACTGATATGGTTACCATTCAGTCTAGTCTTCTCTAAATAACAAGACGGACTTTGAGTCCTGAAGGCTTGCTGCCAGCCACATAAAAGTACTTTTATGTTCCATGTGGGCCTAAAACTTAAACCGTAGCTTTATTCAAAACTGTATCTTTCTATTATCTGAACTCAACCTGTTCCCTGTCTACAAGTCCCCAAAGCCTGTGTTTATTAACATGGGCTTGTGGGCTTCTCTCTTCTTTTTTCTATGGCTTAATATGAGATCTGGTTCTCATTAAGCCTGCCTGGACAATAACCGAAGACAATGAAACGAGGCAAATGGTGAGCTAAGTAATGGACTTACAGCATCCAGACTGGTCTGGTGACAAGGGAAGGAGAAGGTAAATCCCAGGGGCAGACGTGCACTCTTCATCCCCATGTAGTCCAGGAAGTCCGAGATGCAGTGCACAATGTGGTCGAAGAGCTGCAGATCAGAGACTTTCATTAGAACTCAGGATGCTGCTTGAAAAGTTCAAGTTTATTATAAATGCAATATAAGAACAAGTCCAGTTATCATTTATAGACACCAAATGTTTTAAAGTAACAATCTCAAAGATTCTCACTTGAATAAATATCCCCTACCTAGCAGAAATTTGAATTATTTTCCACATGTTACTTTTAATACCTCTCATAAATGGTAGATTTGGCTTTATTTGTTGTAGGTTACAAGAACTGAACGTGAATTGTATCCACAAAAAAAAAGTAGTCTTGAAAGAACAAAGACTTGAAACTGAAATATTGGATACCTTCACTGATTCATAACTTGTGATAATGGGCTGTAAAAACACAATCGATTCCTTCGACATAGTTACCTCTTCTCCTGTGCCCTGCATAACCTCGATGGGAATGGCATAGATTTTATTATGCATCTCCACTGTTCGCCTCTTCCCACTGCGAATCTTCACCAAAAGTACGCGGAAGTTAGTCCCGCCAAGATCCAGAGCAAGGAAATCTCCATTCTCTGGAACAGTAGAAAGGCCTTGTTAGCAAAGGACACCGCGAAATTAAGCCACATTTCGACCACTTTTTTGAAATGCACAATTCTTCATCCTAAAAGGCTGGATGATTGAAGGGAAATTTCACCGATAGTTTTGTGCATGTGCAATCAATACTGAGGAGTAACGCAGTCGACTGAAGCAATTAAGTCCTCACTGTCTACTATACTGACGGAAATATCAGTGTTGCCCAGATCATAGAGTCTTTCCCACGGTGCCTATATGTTCCAAAATGCATGGCTGCATGCAAGCTTCCTCATCGTCATCCATTAAATCCTTTATGCTACTATTGTGTGAGGTCATTTACACCATTGAAAATGTATCTTAGTCAAGAGGATGTGGATGGGTTGAATTCTGGAGTGAGTTGGATAAAGTGGTGGAGAGTGTACCCAAGGAGGAGAGTCTTGATTATAGTGGGCTTCAATAGGTATGTTAGGTATGGGAGCAGAGACGATGAGGAGGTGATGGGCAGGGTCGGTCTCAAGGGGAGGAATGTGGAAAGACAGATGGTGGGGGATTTTGCAAAACGGATAGAAATGGCTGTGGTGAATACATACTTCAGGAAGATGGAGGAACACAGGGTGACTTATAAAAATGGAGGAAGGTGCACACGGGTGGACTAATATCTTATGTAGAGGGCTCAATCTGAAAGGGATTGGAGACTGCAGGGTAGTGACCAGGGAGGATGTAGCTAGGCAGCATCAGATGGTGGTCTGTCGGATGACTTTGACATCAAGACAAGGAGGAGAGTGAAGACAGAGCCACGGATCAAACGGTGGAGGTTGGAGAAGGGAGACTGTTGTGTGGAGTTTAGGGAGGAGTTAAGACAGGCGCTGGCTGGGTGATAATGAAGAGTTATTGGATGGGTGGGCGATGACTACAGATATATTGAGGCAGACAGCTAGGAAGGTACTTGGTGTTTCATCTGGACAGAAGTAGGAAGACAAGGAGACTCGGGGTGGAATGCGGAAGTATAAGAAAATACACAGAGGAAGAGGTGGGATAGTCAGAGAGAAGAAGAAAGTAGACAGGGGGTAGAAGGAGATTTGGCATAAGGTGAAGAGAGGTGCTGAAGGCAAAGGAAAAAGCATATGACGAGTTGTATGAGAGATCAGACACGAAGGGAGGAGAAAATATTTGTAATGCTTGGCTAGACAGGGGCACTGAGCTGGGAAGGATTTGCAGCAGGTTAGGGTGATAAAGGATTGAGATGGAAATGTGCTAACAAGCAAGGAGAGTGTGTTAGGAAGGTAGAAGGAGCCCTTTGAGGGGCTGATGAGTGAAGAAAATGAGAGAGCGAAGGTGGGATGATGTGGGGACAGTGAATCAGGAAGTGTGAAGGATTAACAAGGATGAAGTGAAGCCAGCTGTGATGAGCATGAAGAGTGGGAAGACAGTCAGTCCAGATAACATACCTGTGGAAGCATGGATGTGTTTAGGAGTTTCTAACTGCATTGTTTAAAACAATCTTGGGAAGTGAGAGAAGAACTGAGGAGTGGTACCAATGGTACCAACTTTCAAGAATAAGGGAGCTGTGCAGTGCTTCAGATGCCACAGCATGAAGTCATGGGAAAGAGGGGAGGTGATGACTAGTGAGCAGCAGAAGGGTCTCATGCCAGGAGAGAGCATCACAGATGTGATGTTTACTTTGAGAGTATTGATGGAGAAATATGGAGGTCACAAGGCGTCACATTGTGTCTTTGTGGATTTTGAGAAAGCACATGACAGGGTGCTGAGAGAGGAGGTGTGGCACAATAAGACAAAGTCGGGAGTGGCGGAGGACGCGGTGTGACTGGTGAAGTGTGCAGCAACAAGGTGGAGGTGGGGTCACATCAGGGATCAGCTCTAAGCCCGTTCTTGTTTGCAATGGTGATGGACAGGTTGACAGACGAGATCAGGCGGGAGTCTGTCTTCATGGACTGTGATGTTTGCAGATGACATTGTGATCTGTGGTGAGAGTGGGGAACAGGTGGAGGAGAACTTGGAGGTGGGGGGGGGTGCGCCGGAGAGAAGAGGAATGAAAGTCAGCGGGAGCAAGATGGAATGCACATGAGTTAATTAGAGTGTCGGGGGTGATTTGTGACAGAAAAGTACCAGCGAGAGTGAGAGGGAAGATGTACAAGATGGTGGTGAGACCAGCTATGTTGTATGGTTTGGAGACTGTAGCAGTGACAAAAAGATGCCAGCGTGTTAGAGGGACAGCTGGCTGGCTGGATGGCTTAGAGACAAAGCAAGAGAGAGGTGAGCTTGAGGTGGTTTGAACATGTGCACAGACAGAGGAGATGCTGGGTATACTGGGAGATGCTTGCTGACGATGGAGCTTCCGGGCAATAGGAAAAGAGAAAGAACAAAGTTTAACAAGTGTGTCTGGTTACAGTTTGAGAACCTACAAAAGCACCCCCATAGGCTGGGCTCACGTATGAGGACTGATGATAACTTGACATGCAAGAACCTGATGTACAGTGCTCATCCTCTCTGCCTTTGACTTTGCAATGGTTTACTTCTGGAGGACTGCCAACTACATGTGCTTCCACTTGCATGGAATTTAAACAAGAGCCCTGGGGGCCTCTTCTAATTAACCCCTTATAATGTGAGTTTAACTGTTGTGTTTATTGCTAGCTACTTGTCCAATACATGTATTCAAATCCAGATATTTCATAATCTACAACAAATAAACCCAAATCTACCGGTTATGACATATGTTGCTAAAAAACATAGACAATTATTCAAATGCCTGCAATACATCCAAATCTATCCATCGTCAACCATCTGAAGTCAGGTCGTGGGGTCATGCTGGAGCCTGTCCCCGTGCTCATTGGGTGAAAGGCAGAGAAACAGCTTGAACAGATCACCACCCCATCACAAGGCCTGGTCAGTTAAGGGTCTAGCATTTTGCTAAAGGTCATCTGGACACACTTTCTGCAGCGGCAGGGAATTGAAGCTCCAGTCTTCTGATTACCGGATGACCGTCCTACCTCCTGAGCTATGCGGCTCCATCCGCAATACACAACAAGCCAAAATGCCAGAGTTGTAAGCCCCTGTGCTGACTGTAGCCGTGTTGAACGCTAAGAAAAGAAGAAAGCTAAGAAAACCCTCCAATCCCTCCATCCCTGTGTGTTACAATCTCCTGCCTAGGTTTACTGACCCGTCCCATCTGGTGTTCGGCGGACAAAGGTGGGCAACATTTTGACTGTGGCATCATTGTGGGTTTTCTTCTGCAGGCCCCTCTCGATCTCAATCCTCATCCTCTTCTTCACTTCGAGCAGCTGGGCTTTACTAAGCCGGAACTCCGCCAGGGTCTGCTGGATCTGACGGGCCTGGTCGGCCAGCCGATACGCCACGGCTGTCACCATCGCAGCGCCTTTAGCACTCCCACTTTCGGACAACAGGAAACGGACGTCTGAGTCTGGGACCAAGCGCCGCACCGTCTTGTGGAGACGGCGGGCGTACCTGTTGCAGAGGCGGACATTTTAGCTTTTTGATATCACCCCCCCCACAAGCTCCCCACCGTGACACACAAAACAGACCTGTCTCATATCAGCATGACACTGGAAAGACAAGGAAGAGCTGTACTTGCACTTTGTGGAGAACACTGAGCCTGCAGTAACATTTTCAAACAGCTAAGGTCAGTAATCAAAGACAACATGGTGTCCTAGCAGCAGGGCTGTTATTTCACAGCGAGAGGAGTGTTGCGGTCTCTCTCCCTCCCATATGGAAGAGTCTCTCTCTCTCTCTCTCTCTCTCTCTCTCTCTCTCTCTCTCTCTCTCTCTCTCTCTCTCTCAGCAACACACAAACTGAGGAGGACTATGAATGGAACACAGCATTTACGCCCCTGCAAGGTCTTCACACACAGTATACCTAATAGGCTAAAGAGGATGAGCATCCCTGATGCCGAACGTAACATGATATAATTTCTTCAAGATCGTGGTGGGAACAATACTGAAGCTATGGATTGAGTTGAATAGTTTTATTGCCACATGCCCAAGGCCGGTGGAATGTGTTCTCTACATTTAACTCATCCCACTGTTTAGAAGCAATGACGAAAGTCACTGCATGGCACTCAGGAGCAGTTAGGGGTTCAGTGTCTTACTCAAGGACACCTTGACATACTTTGTGCAGGAGCTTGGGATCAAACCACCAATCTTCAAATAACTAGATGACTGCCAAACCTCCTGAGCTTTGCTGCCCCAAGGAAAGTTAAGGGAAATGATGATATTTAGCATATCATTCTCTGTTCTCAGCAGGTAATATAAAACACCTCTACTGAATAATGCATCCACGCTGTAATTTCTAGAGAGCTATGAATCAAATGGTTGTATGAGCATATATTTGGGGCCATTTTGGCTTAACAATTTGAATTTCAATTGTTTAATTTTGACCTATGAGGACATGATAGAGGATATGTTTACTCAGCAGGAACAATCAGTTCTGCTGAATAATACATGCACCCGTTTACACCGAGCAATGACAATTCAAATCCCAACTGATAAGAATCAAATGCTTGTATCAGCACACACTTTATTTGATCAACTTCCAAAGAGTGAATCGGACACGCCACATTCATTTTTCCTGTATTCAAAAAACTCCTTTTAGCAGAACTATCTGAAATAATATGCTTAAAAACTCATCCAAAAAGCACTGAAGAGTTAGCTTGAAAATATGTTAAGAGATTAATACAATGCAAATTTCCAACTGATCATATCAAGGAAAGGCTATCATTACAGAACCTAATGAAGCCTTGATGACTAAACGTTCAAACCCTCAGATCATTAATCATCACTGCTATCATTTTTAAACAGTAATGCGCCCCAAAATTCTGTTCCATTCATTTTATAATGGCCGTTTGTGTAGTGATATTTAAATGAACCATCTGTCAACAGGACCTCTTTTCTATGAGACTGGTCTCTTGAGAGCACCCCAGCCAGCTTACCACCGAGTCTGTGAGCATGACTGGCTGGCTGGTCACCAATTGGTGGAGTTTCTCAACTCCAAAAACATTGGTGCAAATTTGCCAAACGTTTTCATAAAACTGCCAATATTCAAAAGATAGATTCAAAAGAGATTTCTTATCTCAGATTCTCAGAAGTTAATTTAATGATGAAATAGTAAATGAATATTTCAAAAACCGTTTTTGGCCTATTTCTCTGCTACTTTGGTGCTTGCCTGCTGGGTATCTTTGGACCATAAAGTATACTGTGTATGGAGGCCCAGCAATGGCAACTCTCTTGGCTCCAACTCAACCATAGCTGTGACTAGTGCAGACATGCACACACACATGCATGCGCACACAAACACATAATCCCCTACAGGCTATCGGCCTGGCCGAGGTAAAAATGGTACTTCACTCAACCCGATACAGTTAACGCATCAAGTCCCGTTGGACTCAGATTAGGTTGCAACTGACCCCATCCGTGCCAATACAGATTGATTCTCCCAGCACCTAAAAGCACTCTGTATAAAGACATCCAACTGGGATACTATGTCTATGTCAATGAACTCTCCTGAAAATAACTGGTTTCTGAATCTTTATAGCCTGCATCCCGATGATACCCCTGTACACGTGATGTGCTGGACTGCATCTCTTGAGGCTAATACCTCTCTCTGTGACAACAACATGCAATTTATGTTTTTGTCCAAACAAAAAGACAGTGACAATAATCATTATACACCACTGATCTACAGATTTCTGTCCAATCATCTGTTTTAAAATGCAAGACTGTTACCAATAGTATATAAAACAATGTGCTTTATCTTCAACTAAATTGTAGTCTCATTTCCTGGTTCAGAATATAATTTTGTACAGAAACTTGCAAATTCATAAACTCTAGATGGACGTAGCTGGAGTGAAAACAATACCTGGACAGGTTTTAATAGGTGGTAGTTGTTTTATAACTAACCAACAACTGTGTGAAATCTCAGCACAGCTTTGTCTCAAATCTTATGATAATGAAAGCTGCAAGATGTTGAAGATTGCCTCAAAACAGCAGGGAGCATGTTGGAGAGGATGGCTCCTTAGGCAATGGAAAATGGAGAAATTGAGAAACTGAGAGAGAAAGAGGGCTGACAACAGGACCAAGAGAGAAGAAGAATGATTGAGACAGAGGAATGTTACATGAAAAACATTATTCTGTTTGAAACAAATCATTTCATATTTAGCAACATAATGCTGCTTATTGAAGATTTAGAAGGTAATCTGATCTCCTCCCCTGTTCACTGTAAGAGAAGATGAGAATAATCTACCAGGACACACTGTGCATGTGTGTATGAGAGAGAGAGAGAGAGAGAGAGAGAGAGAGAGAGAGAGAGATGAATCAACTTGAAACATACACACACACAAACGCACACACACACACAAGCACGCACACACATACACACAGGGGATCCACTATCACAAGATAACCTGCTGAGGCAGAGAAAATGGAAGTCCATAGCTCCAATCCAAAACACTGCTCCCACATTAAAGTTACATTGTTGACAAGGTGACACTCTCCACCTTACACACATCATCCCCTATTTTATATCTTCATGCTTCCACTTTGGATGCAAATTATTCCCCCAAAGTGAGATCTTCCCTACTGAGGTGCTGCTACTACTGTGATTGGGTTACTTGATGCTTATGAAAGTATTTTGATAAGGGGTGGAGGGAGCACAGGCTGTGAGCATGTATGCAAAACATTGAGTGCATTAAGTGTCACAGCCCTTGTGGTGATAAGCAAACTGTGACGAAATGCACTTGCAATTAAGCTCAAAGAGAGACAGAATACAACTCACCACAGCCAATATGCAAACATGACGCATACAGTTAGGTACGTGTCTTAATGTATTTGGCTGCAAATATTTGGACAGTGACATAATTTTCAAAATTTCAGCCCTGTACACTACCACAATGGATTTGAAATGAAATAATAAAAATGTGATTGAAGTGCAGACTTTCAGCTGTAATTTGAGGGAATTTACATCAAAATCGGAGGTAGGGTTTAGGAATTGCAACCAATTTCATAAATAGTCCCCTCATTTCAAGGGACCAAAAGAAATTAGAGAAATTAATATAATCATGAATAAAAGGTTCATTCTTAATACTTTGTTGAGAATCTTTTGCAGGAGATGACTGCCTGAAGTCTGGAGATCACCAAACACTGAGTTTCCTCCTTTGTGATGCTTTGCAGCCGTCTTCAGTCGTTGTTTGTTTGCAGGTCTTTCTGCCTTAAATTTTGTCATAACAAGTGGAATGCATGCTCTATCTGACGGAGATCAGGCGATGGACTCGGCAATTGTATAATATTCCAATTCTTTGTCTTGAAAAACCCCTGGGTTCCTTTCGAAGTAGTATGTTTTGGGTCATTGTCCATCTGTCCTCAAAAGCGCAGTCCAATCAACTTTTGCTGAATTTGGATGAATGTGAGCAGACAGAATGTTCCTTCAGATTTCAGGATTAATGTGGCTGCTTCCGTCTTCTGTCATATCAAAATAAACACTACTGATCCAGTACCAGTTGAAGCCATGCAGCTCACCAGTGTGTTCCTTTTCTCTCAGAATTTACCAAACTGTTGATTCGGCCACTCCTAACGATTCTACTATCTCTCTGATTATGGTTTTTTTCCTTTTATGGCAGCCTAAGGATGGCCTTTTTCACCTGCATCGAGAGCTCCTTTGACAGCATGTTGTGGATTCTCAGCAACAGCTTCTAAATGAAGCTGCCACACCTGAAATCAACTCCGCACATCTACCTGCTTAACTGATGATGACATAATGAGGGAATAACCACCCACACCAGCTCATGAAACAGCTTTTGAATCAATTATCTAATTACTTTTGGTCCTTTGAAATGAGGGGACTATGTTGGAAAATTGCGGCAATTTCAAAACCCTTCCTCTAATTCTGACAATATAAATACCCTCAAATAAAAATTGAAAATCTGCACTTCAATTTTATTTCAATTATTTAATTTAGTAGCGCATAGTCCTAACTGTAGGCAAGTGTATCTGGTGGTGGGGGAAGAGGGGGTTCATTCAACCAACGCAAAAAAGAGAAAGGTTCCAAAAACATCCGCATTAATCAAATTTGTTAAATCATCATTTACCTTAAGAAATTCCCTCTATTGCCCCAATCTAACAATAGGTCTCCCCCCTGATGGATGGATATTGATTCTATTCTCTATTTAAAAGGAGCAAACAAATGCCCTCACTCTCTCTATTGTCAAGTGGAAACCTGGAAAGTAGGGACTAGACAGCCAACATAAATCCCAAACTACGCTAACCTTTTCTTTACCTTGTCCTTATCCAAAGTGAAGCCAAACTTTTTTTAATTAACCAACAAGCCAGTTTATTCAGAATAAGGATACTATGTAATGTTTAAAGTGTTCAACATTCAAGTTCCACGTCACTATTTCCTTCATTCCTGAACTCCAAAGTTTAAAATGTTACACTGGGTCTACGCATTTAAAATCGTCCAAACAACTAATAGTACATTTAACTTGTGGCTAGTGAGTTATGGTTATATTTGTCTAGGCCGCTGACGCAGTCTTTTGATCGTCCCGTTTGTTGTTGCCAATTCATACATAAACCTATTTAGCCAACTTTACCAATGTGCCTCCATATTTTATACAATTGCATGACCACTACCATCTGATGTGATTTGCTGCAAATAAGACCTCTAATAAATATAACATATTGTAAAACCATATCCACTCCATTTTTATGTGTGGTATTATCACACTGTATATTCTTCCTGAAATCCTGCAAATCAAGTCAACAATTATTTAACTGAGCAATCAATAAAAGCTTGTCTCTGTATCTTCTTCTCATCTGCTCCCTGACTGGAGCCTAAATAGTGGATGGAACCTTAGTTTATAACTCACTAGATGATCTCACCTTGATTTTTTTTTCAGTTAAATCTAAAATCATTGTCAGACATTATCAATGAGGATTTGTGAGAAATTCGTTATTTGGTAGGTAACCTTACATTGAATTAAACTTTAATAAGAACCTCACCGAATCACTGGAAAAGTAGACTAGTGGACAAAGAATCTGGCAGTGGCAAAATTGACATAGGAAAATTCCAAGACCAGGTAAAGTGCTCTTCATATAGCAGATATGCGGAACAACACATAATACCATTTCTGCAAGTTTTGTTCTATACAAGTTACTGCAAGAAACAACCACAAAAATGCATTTGAGGTAAGAGAATGGACAAGGGACCTACTGAATGGGAAGGACCTCTGGAATCAAGCCGGTGAGGGCATGGATGAAGTTGAACTCACTTATCCCTTTACTGGGCTCCGACATAATACTAAAAGACAAATGCAAAGACAAAATGAACCAAGATAAGTAAAGCAGATGAAACTGCAAAACATACATGGTGTATCATGATCAAACTATTCATTTTAACACTGGTACTATTCCTCTTCACAACAGGCAACAATTAGATAAGGAAGAGATGTGGATTCTATGGCTTACACAATCAGTATTGCCACACTCCATATACAAGATGAAAGAGTGATTAACTATCATAAATATGAGTGAGATCTCTATTATTCACCTAGAAGAGAGAATATGGAATTATGTCTTTGTGAAAAGCCCTTGCATGCAACTGGGTAAAGTTTGCTATAATTCACAGTTAAACTTCCATGAACTTGCACCAAGGTTTATAAATGATTAAGTCAAAGATACTTTCTTGTTTTCTGTATTGGATGAAACATTTATGCCTCGAAACTCAGTAGGCCACGGTAACAACCACCTTAGCATATACCGTGTTCCTCTGTCATAGAAAGGCACACTGCCTCTCTGTCACCCAAATTTGATAGAGCACATTAGTTCAAGGGGCGCCATGGCTCAGTGGGTAAAGCGGTCATCTGACAATCGGAAGGTTGCGGGTTCAAGCGCCGTTCCTGTAGAGAAGCATGTCGAAGTGTCCTTGAGCAAGCTAAAGTTCTCCTAATTGCTCTGCCCTGTGATGGGCTGGTGACCCTTCAAGGGTGTATCTCCGCCTTTCGCCCAATGAGAACTGAGATAGGCTCCAGTTCCCGCGACCCAATTTTGGATAAGCAGTTGATGATGGATCGATGGATGGATGGACGGACATTAGACAGGAGGTTTTGGTAAATCTTCCATGGGCAATATTTGTGTTAAAGAGTTCTATTCACTTTGTAGCACTTTGTAGCTATTGTAACAAGTAGGTAAAAATTGAAAGATCCTTCAGTCCAGCACATTTTTTTTGCTTTGTTTTGTTTCGTGAAGCAAATTAAACAAGAGATTTTGAGACTTAAAAGTCATATTTCTTTCACTTTTTCAAAGCCTACTTTGACAAACTCAGGGTTGGCTTGATCAATCTATTCTCCATGATATCCTTTATTGTGATTTTTGTTTCTTCGGTTTATATAAAGTGTGTTGAAATACTGATGCAATTACACAATGTAAATAAAAAACTATCTATGAACATATGGTCAGTAAACTGCTTTACACTTGCAAATGGTCCAGTTTGAATCAATGTTTTCCAGGCCATGAGTCGTATAAATGCACACTGCGGCAAAAGTTGGTCCACCCCAAGGATCGGGTCCCCCGGCACAAACAGAGTAACGTAGTGTACGCTGTTAAATGCCAGGAGGACTGCAGTGACTTGTACATCGGGGAGACCAAACAGACGCTGGCTAAGAGGATGGCGCAACATAGGAGAGCCAACACGTCGGGTCAGGACTCTGCGGTCTACACCCACCTACAGGCGAGTGGCCACTCATTCAAGGATGATGATGTTCACATCCTTGATAGGGAGGAACGCTGGTTTGAGAGGGGGGTGAAGGAGGCCATTTATGTCAAGAGGGAACGACCGTCTATGAATAGGGGCGGTGGTCTGAGAGTACACCTATCGGCGTCTTACAATGCCGTGATCGCGAACATTCCCCAATCCTCTGTGAATGGTGCCCTTTGTCACTGAATGTGCAGTTGATCACCCAACTCTCAACATTTCTGGATAAATTTCTGATCCATTTGAACTGATTCACCTAGTTAACCTCCTGTAGGAAAAAGGAAATACACT
>OMLC01042687.1:7572-18652 GCA_900302585.1 Regalecus glesne | reverse complement strand
GAGGGAGTTCAAGTATCTGGGGGTCTTGTTCTCAAGTGAGGGGAGAATGGAGCATGATTTTGACCAGAGAATTGGAGCTGCTGGAGCAGTATTGTGCTCCCTTTACCAAACCATAGTTACCAAGAGAGAGCTGAGCCAGAAGGCAAAGCTTTCGATCTACCGGTCAATGTTTGTGCCCACTCTCTCCTATGGCCATGAAAGCTGGGTCATGACTGAAAGAACAAGATCACGGATACAAGCAGCTGAGATGAGGTTTCTTAGGAGGGTGTCTGGTGTCTCCCTTAGAGACAGGGTGAGAAGCTCAGACATACGTGAGGGACTCGGAGTAGAGCCACTGGTCCTACAAATAGAAAGGAGCCAGTTGAGGTGGTTCGGGCATCTAGTAAGGATGCCACCTGATCACCTCCCAAAGGAGGTTTTTCAGGCACGTCCAGCTGGGAGAAGGCCACGGGGTAGACCAAGGACCAGATGGAGGGATTATATCTCCACACTGGCCTGGGAACACTTTGAGATCCCCCAATCAGAGCTAGTGGATGTTGCAAGGGAAAGGAAAGCTTGGAGGTCCCGGCTGAAATCTGCTACCTCCACGACCCGACACCGGATAAGTGGTTGACGAGGGATGGATGGATGGATGGATGGATGGATGTCTCCGTGACCCAGTTTTGGATAAGTGGTTGATGATGGATGGATAATGGGAGATTGTGATGAAAGATCGTTTTTAATGGAACTGTGCATTAGTGTGAAATCACTAGCTAGTGCTACGCCAAATAACAGAGTTGCACTGCATGGACTGAATAAAACATTTATTCACTAAATGCAGAGACCTTATTTCTGACCATAAATTATATGAAAAACAATGGGAGCTCGAAACTTCTGAAAAACTGACATTTCTTTGGGGGAATCATTGACAGCAAATAAGTTTAAAAGGTTAAGTAAAAGAAGTCTTCTGAAGAGACCACTGGATTAACAGCGAGAGTGAAAAAGAGAAAGAGAGCTTAAAAAGATGTGCCAGCACCTCCGTCAGAAAATGCTTAGGCGGACTTTAAAAGTTAAACAGGTACATTAGCTCTGAGTTCCCAGTACCCATGGTAGCAGAGCCATGGAGGTGTGAATGACGCTGCAAGAGCAGCAATACATCCACCTGCAGTGGGATAATGTCATTACACAGTATTACATTATGGCTCTCATAAACCCCATGTCACCTTGGATAAAGCTGATCGCTCAATGGCATTATAAAAATTTTATGCACTGCCTGGTAACCTGTATTTGTTTGCCGAAGGGTTCCAGGCCTGAAATTGCCTGAAGCTACCTGTGATGTTGTTCTTAGAGAACCCAGAGTTTGCGACAACACCCCACCTCCCAATAAACACAGTGCAGTTACACTGTAGTGTAGAAGTAGGTTGCCACTCAAAAGATACGAAAGAAGCCCTTTAGAGCAAACCCAATCTCACTGAGGTCCCAAAAGTTAACAATAAAATGGGGCATGCAGTGCTAAAGGCACCAGGACAAAAAAAAACCACAATTTTAATCATGAATGCAGCAAAAGGATGAAGGGGAACCCGTTTTGGTTTTTTTGCCCACATCAAAATAGCTTTCACTTTCAAATCCCCTTACAAGATTTCAGTTAAATACAAAGTGATTTTTAGTGTCTGTCAACTGGGAATTCTATAGGACCAGATCTCCCCTTTCTCTGATCGTCAATGCAAAATACACCAGGCATGTTTGGCTGAACCATATCAAACAAACCCAGTGAAACAAGGTTTGGGGCTATGTTGGAGAATGTGATATGTTTTGATAGCGCAGTCTAGCTTTTGCTGGTTTTCTTTTAGAATAGAAGTCTTTAGGGGGACAAAAACTGCATGCAAAGTTTACATTTCAGAATTCACACACTTCAAGCTAAATAACAAAACTGAATAGTATCTGCAGACATGTACTTGAATCTTTTTTTTTAGCTTCAATTAAGAAAAACAGTGCTGACATGACAACAATTCCCATGAACTCACCCTTGTTTATCCAACAACCCAAACTTGATTCCCTGAGAACTCGTAACTTACTCTGTGATGGCCTGCGAGTCGTCTGGACTCAGGGAGTCATAGATGGAGACAAAGTCGTTGGAGCAGTCATCCTCGACGTGGAAGTGGGAGAACCTGACAGAGATGGCATGCTTCTCCGGGGCTCTGATCTGCCACTGACAGCGTGACTTGGGGGGATACTTGGTTGGGAAGCCTGGGGACTGGAAGCTTTGCACATTGGTTTCAGCCTCGAGACGGTAGAAACACTCCTCTGGGGGATGTCAACAGTGCCGAGATTGAATACATGGACATTACTATGGGTTGCAAGTCATGCTGATCAGACAGTGGCAAATGGGTAGGTGGGTGAACTAAAACCTCCACTTGGTTAATATCATAAGGGGAATGAGATACAATTTCGATGACACTTTTGATGTATACTAAAAGTATATATCATAAGGATTTGTAGCGGCCTAAAAAGTTATTTTATTTAACAAGCAAAGAAGGCGTTTAGATAGGTTATTATCATTATATATTTATTCCTGACAGGCGGTAGTCATGAATAGCATTTGACCAAAGTTAATCTGTCCTCATTTATCCCTCTATAATCTCATATCACTCTTCTTGTACTATGTTTTGATACAGGCTCAATAATCCAGGTAAGGTAATCACCGAAAAAGAGGTGAATCAGTTCAACTGGATCTCAGAAGTTTATTCAGAAATGTTTCACCCCTCAAACAGGGGACATCTTCAGTCTGAGCTGATTGCAAGCACCCCCCCCCCTTTTATAAACAGTACATCGATGCCACACCCCAATAGGCTGGGTTCATATCCAAGGGGGGGGTGCTTGTAATCTGTTCAGACTGAAGATGTCACCTGTCTCTGAATAAACTTCTGGGATCCAGTTGAACCGATTCACCTCTTTTTTGTGATTCATGTACGATGCAATATTAATGAAAGATATGATTATAGGGATATAATCCTTTTTCTGCCTTTGCTCCAGATGACCAGCATCATATATTTAAAGTTATTTTTGGCCTTTACTTTATGATTACATGAATGTGTGGATGGATGAATAGATCTAGAATATCTTTTAAATTACCAGTTTGGGGATAATAAAACATCCGATCATCTAATTTAATCTAACCATCCCAGGGTTATAAATCTTGCACACAAAAAGTCAAGATGGACATGCAAGGCTGGCTGGTCCAGGTCCTACAACAGGACCCTCATTCTCTGACAGGAGCAGCACATGTAGGCAAGCCAGCCATTCGTTACAGACTGGCAGCAGACTAAGCGTCTACCCAGCTGGAAAATTATAGCGGCAAGTGATTGAAATGGGACACACTGTACTCACTGGCTCTAGGGTTCCTGGCCATCCGCGGATCTGTGTCTGGAGATGGAGAGGGGGAAAGAGAGAGAGCAGTGGGGGAAACAGGAGGGAAGGTAAGAGTGTTGCACCAAACTAGGGAGCCTGATAGAATTTGATTCATGGGTCTAAAATATTTGGGTTGCACTTTTTCTGTTCCATTTCCCTGCTGTTCGGAGAACGGGTGATGGCGTATTGCTCTTTCTGCTTCATCTCACCTTGGCCAAAGGAAGCAACCCATACATCTCTGTCTAACTATCTGGGACAGCAACATCAAATCATAGCCACAGAAATCATTTCAAAGGGGCCCAAAACTACTGAGTCATAGGGCCAGCTCTGGGCTAGTGGCCAAGAGATAGACAAATGCAATGTGAATGCAGAAAAGACAACAGTAAGAAGAATGGCTGCCTTAGACCAGGCCAGCAGCCAGCTAATATCATTAGAGGATCCAAATTGCATAAAACGTGCAATCTTAGCTGCAGCACCAGCACAAAGGTCTTGCTTCATCATTATCATTTTGTCAGCAAATCTCTGAGTGAACTCCCATGATGAAAAGACAAGGGAGGGGGGTACAAAATACTGGCACTAACATAAGACATTTTTCATATTTGCATTTTCAAAGCTATATATTAGGCGACTGATTAGATTATTGGTTTTCCATCTTGCTAAAAGGTGAAACTCTGTAGCTTCCTCTATCTTACACCAAATCCTCCATTCTGCCCAAACACCCATATAAACCCATCTGGTCCTGGTGGTACTGACATGAGGCAGTAACTTCACTGATCTTGATATCCTGGCGGCTTTTCTTGCCCTGATCCCTGATGCCATCCCAAAGCATCCCCAGAACCCGCTCTTCAGAAAACTCCGGCAAAATCTCCAGGTCATCTGCTGGAATGTCAAACTGGGTCCAGTGGTAAGCTATCACACCCTCACTGGAAAACACAAAGAGGTAGGTGGGGGGGCATTCAACAGCATGCGTTTAGGTTTATAATTAACAGAGAATGAAGCATTCTTTTTTTCCAATTATAAAACTCACATGACACCTAGTTCAGATGAGGATATCACAGGCATTTTAACTGACACTACAGAGGAGAATGAAGGCTCTTAAGAGCTAGGCAGTCTGTACCTGAATGCTGTAACCACAGATTTGGTGTAGTATTTTGCCAGGAAAGAGTCTTTCTTGTAGTTTTTCTCCAACTGTGTAAACAAAGGTCAGTATTAACTTTTAGAGTATGGTATCACAAGGCTTTATCGTACACAAGACTTATGAGTCAGCCTGAAGTCAATTGAGTCGCATGTTCATGCGAAAACAGTATACTGTGCAAAGTGCACCCTACCGACCCTATTCCCAATGATCTCTTGCCTTCAGTTGAATAAGGTAGAAGACTGTATCAAACAGTTGTTAGTGGTGATATGATGTCACTATTCTTAAATGGTCTTAAATGCAATTTATCATTAAATACCATGTCTATTTTTAAACAATAAGAGATACTGATCAATATGAGAGATACTGATCACTGAAAAAAAAGAAGAACTGTTGACAGTATGCACAAAAAAACAACCAATTCAATGTAAAGACTATGCACCTTAGTATTAAATGTTCCTCCCTTCAAAGTCACAAGGCTATAAAAGCAGATGAACCACCTCTGGAAACACTTTAATCTGTGTAGTCAGTGGTATCGCCAACAAAAGAAATGAGGAGTAGGACAAGAGTTCATATGATCAAAATGATCAATTATCCACCAGCACACAATGTCTACATAGGCCCAAAATGGCAGATTTCTAAAGGCTCTGTAGTCAGCTCTGTGAAATGTGATCTCGTTATCATTGTTCTCATTCATTTTGATGATTGGGAGTTGATGAAATACCACCAGACATTTTTGAGAACTCTGCTGACAAGTGGTTTAATCTGGAGGGACGGATTGGCATGACTGAAATTATGTCCCATATGACTATGTCCTAATCGAACACAAAGTTATGTTAAAGTATGGTCAGAAAATGTTACACAGTCCCTCTACTGTTGGGTGACAGCTGTTGTCTGGTATTCTTTAATAAATTCCATATCATAAGAGAAAGACATTTTTGAAAGTATTCTTTTAAAAGGAATTAAATAGCGAAAAGTATTTCAGCTGTTTAACAATTCTCCGATACCGGTCACTGTGCATGTGTTTGTGCATGAAAGAAGAGAAAGAGAAAAGTAAAACTTTTAACTCAGCAGGTTAGACATCCGTTTTTCCAGTCAGACCTATTCCACTCTCATCCAAACCCAGCACTGTCACACCTGTAGCCCTAGACTGAGAAAGTACAACATTGATGGGGATTTAAGCAACGGCTTGCTGCTGTCAACATCCGGAGTGGTGCCGCAAACATCTCCAATGCCTTCAATAACAGGAGATGCTGCTGAGAGGAATAAATGAGAATGTATACAGTTTTATTCCACCCACGCAAAAGTGCCTTCAGCAATCTATGCACTAGGAGGAACCTATTCAAAAAGCATTTCCACAGTGCCATACAACAGCCACAACTAATCCTCTGAAGGAGAAGGGAACTGCATTAAAACCTTTACCCCATGTAGTGAACTCAACAATAAATAATGTCCGCTACAGAAAGGAAACAAAAAGTGGCGAGCCTTCACTCTGGATCAGAAACTCTTTGATAAAATAACAATGATTCCCTCATCAGTTGCTCAAAGAGAAATTTGGATTTCTCTGCACTTTTGACCTAACCTGTTGTATAGGAGCAGTGAGCTGCCAACGTATGGTGCTCGGGGAGCAGTTAGGAGTTCAGTGTGTTGCTCAAGGACACCTCGACATGCTGTATGCAGGACTGGGGATCGATCCTGCAACCTTCCGATTGCCAGACGACCGCTCTACCCACTGAGCTATGTCGCCCCAAAAGGTATCCAGCTTAGGTATCAAACTTACAATTTCTTCTAGGTCATCAGCCAGTATCTGAAACTGCTGGCTGCTAGTGTCCTCCAGCCTCTGGTCGTAGGACGTGCCATCCAGCTTCATATGCCCACTGAATACCTGCACCGCTGGGAACCGCCTCTCGCTCAGGGTGGCCTCTGACTCTGCGTCTTTGACTTGGGGAGAAAGGCAAAGCAGAGTAAAGTATTTACCAAACATTCAAAAAAAAACAACTTTCCATTTCTGCTAAAAGAAGAGTCTTGAACCACTTGCATCAAAGTCTTACTCTGAGATCGCTTAGAGACGACAGCTTAAAATTCAGCAACCCAAAGTAAAGATTGTTTATGAAGGCTTCAGAGGTTCCTTCAGTCAGACTAGAGAGCAAAGTTGTGCTTTTGACCACAGCACTTTTCTCTGCCTTACTATGGACAAAAGGGAATTTCAATCCTGTCAAATTGACCAACAGGTAATATTGAAGGGAAATTAGAAATTTGACATCTATTCTTGCATTCTTATATCCAAGGAGCACACCTTTGAAACATTCGATAAATATTTCACTCTATTGGTTTTTGATGGTGTGGCTGTTGTGGAGGTAAACAATGTTGTGAGTATTCTAACCATGACTTTGGCATCCACCTTGGACGACCCTACCAGAGGTCAAGCTCTGGATGGCACAGTTCTTGGGATCATCAGAATACACAAGCTTCTCCAACACAACATGGCAGACATACATAAGTGAGGTGGCTCTTTCAATGTTACATTTTTGGTATCTGCAGTGGGAAGTGGTACTTGGGAAATTTGGTTAGGTACGTAGTCGTACATGGCCTTAAAAGTTTGGGAACCTCTTCTCTTGTCTACTCTAAACACACTGTTCAAAAACACATCCTCATTCTCTCAGATAAGCCATGTTTCCAATGATGGGAATTAAGCTACACAACATTGGCAAAGAGGAATTTTACAGATGATGATACAGAGGCTCAAGAGCAATGCATTCTGGTATGTGTCGCCACTGCCACCCTGAGCAGGATAACACTGATTTTCTTTTTTCAACATACAGCACAGCGAGAACTTTATTGCTTCAGTCAACAAAAATTCTCATCAGTATTTACTGCACATACACAAAAACTTTAAATTATACTCACAGACAAACAGCCAAATGAGGATGCCTGCCACAGCTGCCAAGACCAGGAGACCCACAAGAACCCAAACCACGATGACAGTCTTTCGCTTGGACCGGATCTTCTCTTTATTGGCTAAAAAGTCGACCTTCTCATGTGGCTCATTCTGACCCTGGTCAAGAAAAAGAGAAAAAGAAAGAAGGAATATAAATAAACAGCAGAACATAAATAATACATATATAGTCTGATAAATCCACCATTAAACTGTTTGCTCTGAACTTTGACTGCGCAATGAATCATTGTTCTTTATCATCTTTTAGTGGTGTTGCATCAGGATGAAATATTGTGATGCAAAATGTTGTTTATTCATTCACTCAGTCATTCTTCGTCAACCGCTAATCTGAAGTCAGACCACACATCTGCTGGAGCCTGTACCAACACTCATTGGCGGAAGGTGGAGAAACACCCAGGACATGTCACCATTCCATCTCAGGGCTTGAGCAGCCGTTTCTGTTAAAACTGAATAAAAAACATAAATCTAAAAAGTGAACAATTTCTAACATATTCAGGTCAACAAGTTCCAGTCTGCTACTATTCATGCTTTGCTACTCGCAGATTCCACTGCTGTGATTGCACACCATTTACTTGTCCACCAAAGCATTAAAAGCACCTGGCTGATATTGTACAGGTCCCCCACAGTGCTGCCAAAACAGCTTTGCTCATGGATGCATGAACTCTAAAAGACCACTGAAGGTGTCCTGTGGTATGTGGAAAAAACACATTAGCAGCAGATCCTTTAAATCAGATCCTTTAAGTCCTGTAAACTGTGAAGTAGGACCTCTATGGACCAGACCAGTTTTTCCAGCATACAGATGCTTGATTGGATTTAGAGCTGGGGAATTCAGAGGCCAAGGCAACACCTTGAACTCTTTGTCATGTTCCTCAACGATTGCTGAACAAAGTGTGCTTTCAGCAGTGTCGCACTGTGTTCTGATACCCGTCGGTCACAGCCAGCATTAATGTTGTCAGCAATTTGACCTACAGCTCTTCTGTGGGATCAGACCAGATGGGCTAGCCTTTGATCCTCACACACATTAATGATCCTTCGGTGTCTATGACCCTGTTAACAGTCAACCAGTTGTCCTTCTATGGACCACTTTTTGGTAGGTACCAACAACTGCATGCTGGGAACATCACACAAGACCTGCCTTATTGGAGATGCTCCGACACGGTCATCGAGCTATCACCATTTGGCCCATGTCATAGTCACTTGGATCCAATACGCTTGCCCATTTTTCCTGTTTCAACTTCAAGGACTGTTCACTTGCTAGATAATATTTCCCACCCCTTGACAGGTACCTAGTAACAACATGATCCAGGTTTCCGACTTACCCGTCAGTGGTTCTAATGTTTTGGCTGACAACATTCTTTCATGTTGTCAGGATCTCCGTTACTTTACGTCTGTGTTTTTTAAAATCTGCATTTACTCTTATGTAGTCCAATCTAATCAACCATCTATTTTCAACACAAAGCATTGGTAAAGACCCTGACTCATTCACTGCACACTCCTCATTCCTTTGTACTGGTTTGGTTATCTTGGGTTATATATACAAAAGGATATTCTGGTATGGATGCTGATATGGAAGACCAAGTATGGAGACTCGTTCCATTTTGGTTTGAGACTCATTATTGGCAGAACACAGGGAACCATGTTCAGTAGCAACCACTCAAAAGCACTTCACAACGTATGCCTCAAATTTACCAAGCACAGGGGATTAAGACCTGATGCTGTTTCATGACACCCTGCAGTGGGATTGAACCTGTAACACTGCTTTGTTTTCCTCTGACGGCAAAGCACTGTGCTTTTCCCATGAGACCGCGATGTGTAAAACAGTAAAGGCTAGTGGTCATGTGACTTGGAGGAGACACATGCTACGGCTTCCTCCTTCCGGTCGACATTCTAGATGGGTATCAAAGAGACTGACCCAGCAGTAGGCAACTCAGGGAATCCAGGTGGGGGGAAAAATGGGGATACAATTTAGAAGTACGCCATTTTTTTCAATAGAGGTAGATACGAGCTTTTCAGCATCCAGAAAAAACATCTAATAGCGCTTGTTAAATGCTGCAATTAGGGAATTATGAACAATGAGATTCCTTAGTCTGTTGCCATGGAGATACTGGAAACATAAAATTACTCAGTATTGCCGTCACTGCAAACACAAGGAAGGGAGATTTCAGACAATGGTAAATGGGACTTATTCTATGTAGCAATGAGAATACATTATCCAACAAAATTTCCACTGCGGATGATGGCTAAAAAGTACACTTCAACAATAACACAATAACAAAGCCAAATAATAAGAAATACTACATCAGTGTTTCCCAACCTTTTTCCTGCCACAGCACACTTTATACAATGAAATAATCCCATGGCACACCACTATCCCATTAACCACTCCAATTTTATGAAATGCCACAAACATGTGTAACAGTGCTTTTGGCCTACTGCTAGTAGCAGTAGTCCCTTCTACTACCAAATAGGCCATATTATATTGTAACAACCGTAGGTTAGCTTGGCTGAAGCATGGGGATGCGCTTCCCAAAGGAAGGGGGTAGTGTAATTACCATAGGTTCACAAGGCTCACTAGTCCTTGGCTAACAGGAAAACAGCTAACGGGCCAGACCCTTTAGCTGACTGGTTAGCGTGCTTGCCTTTGGTGCGGATGACCCGGGTTGGTTCCCAGCTGCCTCCTGAGTTCGCTCCATTGGTCTAAGAAGTGGGATAGTGGACCGTTGGGTCATCAGAGGTGCTCCCCTGAAAGCTTGAGGGAGCTGGTAGTATCCTGTGTGAGGCGGACCCGAGCGTAGGTCTGAGAGCCTCCAGGTCGCTAGGCTGAACCGTGGGGATGCGCTTCCCGAAGGAAGGGGGTAGTGTAATGACCATAGGTTCACAAGGCTCGCTAGGCCTTGGCTAATAGGCTGGGCCCTTTAGCTGACTGGTTAGCGTGCTTGCCTTTGGTGCATGTGACCCAGGTTCGGTTACTGGCTGACCCCTGAGTTCGCTCCATGATAATAAGTAGTACTCACTTTCCATGTAAAACCTGAGCTTTTTTGATGAACACAGAGTTGGTATCCTGGCTGGGGCTGATGACAAGGACACACGGAGCTCTTGGTCAGCTGCTCTCAGTCTTTCTCTGTTTTTCTCTGACCTCCGCATAGAGCAATAAAGTCTAATGGTCTGCTCCCATCTCCTCACATGAGGTGACGAATAGGCAGGTTTTCAAAGGTCTTGTTTTAAGTTGATCATACTGACTGCACCAGCCGTTGGGAAACACCGACTTACATAATCAGGGTGTATAGAATTTACATTTGTGTTGTACAGAGAAAAAAAAAACTTCCAACAACCGCATCCAGTAACATGTTTAAACAAGCTACTTTCAAGTAGTGGTAAAACAAGCTGAACTTGCTCAGAACTTGTTCAGCAACCTCAAAAATATCTCAAAATTTTATATAGCATGCAACTGCTCACACACTTCTTCAGACCTAGCATGGGACAACCTTGGGGATAGACCTATGGGCATAATGTGTGTGTGTGTGTGTGTGTGTGTGTGTGTGTGTACACAGTCTGGTTGAAGAGGCCTCTCCAACAGAAAGAAAGAAAGATAGATCTCGGCC
>OMLC01042686.1:0-15914 GCA_900302585.1 Regalecus glesne | reverse complement strand
AGAGAGAGAGAGAGAGAGAGAGAGAGAGAGAGAGAGAGAGAGAGAGAGAGAGAGAGAGAGAGAGAGACTTGCTCTGTAGGTTAACATACGAAGGTATTGTTCACACTAGTCATGGCTCTGCCAAGAACTGTAAACTTATTTAGAACTCCATTTACAGTTTACAATTATACCAGTCTCTCTCTTTAGTCTTCTCTGTTGCACTCTCTCACGCTCATAGCATTGCATAATATGTATAGTGTGTGAGTCTATAGTCTCCTTAACAGGGGAACTGCATATTAATGAACATTTACAATGTAAATACACTGAATTTAGCCACCAGGCTTATTGTTTTCTGCTGTCTCAAGCACTTAGGGGCTCATTGTCTTGCTCAAGGACACTTTGACATGATTTCTTAAGGTGATCAAACCACCAATCTTCTGACTACTAGACAACCACCCTGGCCTCTGAGCTATGCCACCCCTAATAGTTTATTAATTTATAACCCACCGCAGGGTGTCAGGAAGGGCATCTGGCCTTAATCCCCATGCTCCATTGGAGTCCATGTCCACCCCCACAAAATGGGGACTAATCATGATACGTAAAACAGGCCTCTCATTCAAGGAAACCACCAATGAAGTGAGAGTGCTTAACAAATAAGTAGTGGAATAATCCACTAATTCAAGGGATTTCTTTCAATCTACAAACCTGTTTGATGCTTCATGCAATGCATCAGCTGACCAAAATTGAAAGATATCACCTAAATTGAGAGAGACAGAGAGAGAGAGAGAGAGAGAGAGAGAGAAAGATAATTATAATGATACCATTTTTAAAACAGTGATCATTTTTAAGGATTACATTTTCGAAATGATATAAAATAAATGTTTTTTCCCCACAGTGCAATATAACTTCCGCCAGGGCTTTAAATCAAGCACTGCACTCACTCATTGACAACCTGAGAGGGACACTTAATAAGACGCATGCTTACTACTTGAATATATTAAACATCTATTTCAAAAGTTCTACGAATAGTAATAATCTAACTAAAATGGATGGAGTCACTGTCTCTGTCTGTCTTTCAGTTTTCTAATCAACCAGTCATCCAGTTGACTTCACACTTGGTGGGTAAACTGTGGGTCTGGTCAGTTTAATGCTTGTTTATATATACACCTGTCCCTTAAATTGTTCTGTATGTAAGAAGGAAGTGTTGCGATTCTCGCTAAACCGATACGGAGTGGGATTTGTTCCGTATTCTCACATTGGAATAGGGAGAAATTCTCAGGCAGTGGCTCCATCCTTGTTCTCCATTACCTGAAAATTACAAATTGCAGTGGTTGGCCAGAGCAGTTTCCCTGGGGTTTCAGAGGCTCATGGCTTAAGTCCTAATGTTGAACATTTATTATCAAATCTATTAATGTAATTTGCTAAGCAATAAAAAACCCACATCGTACATTTGTACAATAGTACATTGTTATGACAATTGAGTTTATTGTGTGGGTTGCTTTCGTTTGCCCTTAACTGCAGGCACGTGTAGAGGGGGGAGCTACAGGGGCTTGAGCCCCTACCCCTTTTCCCTGAATACCCAAAGTGCCCCTTTGACTGACCATTTAAATTTTCAATATTGAATAAAATTATACATGGATATTTAAAAAATAACGTGTTTAATAATAATTTTGTTTGAATAAGCTTTGCTGTTATTCAATATATAAGTAAAGTTTACATGTTAACAAATTTAAATTTTGTCCTTTTTTAATTTTGAGTCCCTAGCCCTCAGAAGGTTGCTGCATGGCACTGCTTAGCTGAAATATTATATAACTACATAATTGAGGCCAGTATAGCTCAGGAGGTAGGGAAGTCATCTAGTAATCTGAAGATTGGTGGTTCCATCCCTGGTTCCTTTAGGAAGCAAGTGAACATGTCCTTGAGCAAGACACTGAACCCCTAACTGCTTGGGAGAACAGATGAATATTAGCCTGGTGGATAAATCTGGCATATCTATATCTGACTCTAAATGTTCATTATCATGCACTGTCCCTAAAGAAATATTTTTATTATTATCATTACATGTCTGTTTTCTGCAGACATATTACTCTGACTAGGTCCGCTTAGTATAGGCAGCTATTTAGTCTACTGTATATTTCCTTATTCACGACCTGATTTTGGATAAGTGATTTACGATGGATGGATGAACCTTTCAAGCCTGCCTCATTCTGAACCAACGCCACTTTGTGTGCATCCATAGAATCAGGGAAATTATTTGTAAAAAGGCAGCATTTTTCATTGAGGTGGGGGTCATGGGGCCAGGGTAGGCAGTCCTGGGAGCTGAGATGGGATAGGGTTAAGTGTCCCTTGTTTTTCTGAGCTAAAGATGGCAATCCTACTAACAGGGTGCCAGACTTGTCTCTGTGGGACCTTCTTTTACTCTGGCTTGCATGGAGGATGACCCATTGCCAACAGACCAAATGTGGGACAAGTAGTGCGCTTGCATTTTCATTGTGTCTATGTTTTCACAAGTCTCACATTATTATTGAAATCAGACAACTAGCTCATGCTCATCCCAGAGCAACTTGGGTGTTGACACATGTGTAGGCACACATCTGTATCTTGTATCCACCTTTACTCAGGTACTATACTTTCCTTTCTCATTGCACAACGCCTCTCATTCTTTCTTTTTTCATCCATCATCATCATTCATCGTCAACCGCCTATCCAACAGCGCCTCTCATGTAAGAGTAAATTGCATAGCCCAAGTAAGGCTGCATTGCATGACCAAAGGCCCATCTCTGTTCAAAATGACTGTTATTAATAAGATAGATGTACAGGGCTTTATGATTGGGAAAATTTCATCTTGTGAATGTATTTCTATTGGTTGATATGCTGCTGCTCATTTGAGAATAAATATCCTTCCTTCTCTAATAATAATTATTGTGCTCTGTCCCTACCTTAATCTGCTCTATTCTAATCTACTCTGCTCTTCTTTAGTGAGGGTTTTGCACTTAAAACCATTTCAATTATCTCCTTTGCTATTAATCATTATGTTATTCTCTGCTTTATTCTTCGTGTCTCTCAGGTTTGGACTTTAAAACACTCTACAAGTCAGCTATTATCTCATCTCCAGACACCCAATTGTACAGCTTGTCTGCTGGTGAGTTAGCATATGTCAGTGATTTTGTAAATACTCTTTATTCTCAATGTGGCTTTTTTCCCTTTAGCTCCCTTTAGCTCATGTGCAGTGATGCTTTTGTGTTTTCAATAACAAACTATTACCTATCCCAGAATGTTGTTGGTTAATCTCAAGCTTTGACAAACAGTTATTTCTGTCATCCTCTGTTCTAGGATAGTTAGCTCACACCTTGCATCACATTTTTATAGCTGCAATGCGTACGTATCAAAACTAGCAAATCCCCAGCCAAGTACCAGTTTTCCCCTGTTGGCCTCTGAGCCCATCTAGTTAAGTCAGGCGTGATGCTCAAAGTTATATATTTGTCTGTCCTGAAAATATCACCCATCTACTTTCTTCGCACACTTTTTCCTAAGTATTCAAGGGAAATAACAAACCTTCTGGTTCCAGGCCTTGGTCTTTAAACTCAGAATACATATTTGATAACCCCCCCCAGCTTTTCTGAACCATGATATTACCAGTAAATATCAGGGTCACAGGATGGTACTAGTTGAAACAAAGTAAACTCCACCACCACCATTCCCCAGATTTTCACATTCAAAAATACAGGAGCCAGGCTTATTGATTTGTTTCTGTTGTTATTTAACAGCCTGCCCCTCAAAAGTCTTTGCTCTCATTTGTAGAACTCTGCAAACTATGCAGCCTTTGAAAAAAAGCACTACTTGACTCATTATAAAGTCCTGCTTTGTCAACAAGACCAGGAGTCTTTCTTTATGATTGACTGATGGACCGAGGGCTATTTATATTCCCGATCTTGAGTGGTTCATAAATATGCTTGTGTTTGTTCATTTCTAGAGAGTGAGCTGTGTCAGAGTGATGTGGGTTTCCTGTCAGAGTGTGTCATAAACTACCTAAAAGATCTCCCATCACCCATCATTCCTGCCTGTACCTACCCAGATATACAGGCTGCGGTCACACTGCAACAGCAAGTCCTACAGCAGTCAGCAGGTAGGTCTCAAAAATAAGTGGCATGTAAGTATGGTGGCCACAGTAGACTTAAAGAGTAGCCCATGGGAGTTTTTCCACTTTTGTGTCCTTAAACAAAGATAGAAAGACCAAATTATTATTTGCGATTATTCTGATTTAGTAATAGAGGCAGTGCAACATCTCTCTCACTGTACATATAGTCTCTTACATGTGACTGATATAAAAATATTGTAACAAGCCCAGCTTTGAATTTTCACAAACTATTTAAAGTCTCCCAACCCCTCAAGATCATTATGATGTTAATAGAGTACCATTGACTATAAAATAAGCAGTATGCTACTGATGTGTTGTGGTATAGTGACAGTCACTGTGGGTTCAGTATGTTAAGTTTTTGTAAAAAGGATTCCTCAGAGCCATAAATGAGCTCAGCCATGAACTACCTGCTGACCGAGTCAGGTGGCACATCACAGAAGAGAGAACAGACCCAAGTGTAAAGAAAGTATGACCTCACCAAGGCATCTTAGAAATGCTGCAGTTGAGTTTCCTGACACTTGGTTCATACATTCAGTACAAAGACAGCTTGGTTTCATTTAAAAATTCCAGGCCTTGTAAAGAGATGTCTACAATTCATTCCAAAGCATAGTCCTGCTGTTAATATTTACCAAATTGGCCTGAAACAAAAGCTCCACGGTGGATTTCAAGTGATTTTTAGTGGTGGGCCTTTTTGAATAAAGCAACTTGACTTTGAACCTACCGTCACTTACAAAATAATGTCTGATACAGTAATCCACCAATTGATGCTGAGCTAATACTACTTTCTCTGACACTGAACTCCAACAATCACCTGAGAGCAACAAAGAGAAGTTTTACGCTATGTATGATAGTGATCGAAATCTATGATTGCGATAGCTAAATTTATGGGAAATGATAAGATCTTGTTAGAGAACCTTTGATATAAGTAATTGTATTCATAGTAATTACCAGAAGCAAATAGATTCTTTGAACTTTTTTGAATCTAGTCAACACTAACAGAGGAATGTAGGACTTTCAACAAAAACATTAAATTGTCTTGATGTGATATACTTCACATTGCTTCCTCCAGGTTGGCTAAAACTGGACTCACAAGCCAGTGTCTAAATGCTTTGTTCAAATAGAGACTGAGGAATGGCCTCCGTTGGCGTAGGGGGTTAAGGCACCTATGTTCAGTGCATCCCTGTGTCATGCAGTTGGGTGTTCGAATCCCGGCTGCACCGTTTGCAACCAGGGCCGGAGGTCCATAGTTAGTGGGGCATAACTGGCTAAGCCTCACATGGGTATAGGGGTTAGCTTGGGTAAAGTATTCTGGGTTCAGCTAATGTCTGAGTCGTTTGGGTGCTCGAGTATAAGGGAAAGTACTCTGGTTTGTTCTCCTCCGATGGCCAAGCACTGTACTTTCCCTGTGAGACCGTGATGTGTGAAATAGTGAGGGCTGGTGGTCACGTGACTTGGAGGACTCACATGCTACCGCTTCCTCCTTCCTGTCGACGTTCTAGAAGGATGTCAAAGCAACTGACCCAGCAGCAGGCAACTTGGGGAATTCATGTGGAGGGAAAAAAGGGGGATAAAAAGTTTTTTTTAAAGACTGAGGACAATTTCCCAGCTTTAATTGCTAAAACTGAGTGGAAACAATTAGAGAGTTAAAAAAAACTGCATTGCAGAATCAATCCAAATTCTTTAGAATGGCCTTTCATATTCGGGCAGTAACATGCAAAAGTTATGTGCTTGTGAACACTGTGGTACCAGCAACATGTGAATTATAGGATGGTTCATATGCAATCACTGAAGAAAACTCCTTCAAATTTGTTGATGTTTTTGTATTTACTGTCAAACGCATTCAGCGGTTTGCAAAAAAAAAAGAATCGGTTCATCTGGACTCAACATTTATTGAGAGAAATTTTTCATCACTTATAGAAGTAACTTTTTCAGTTTAAACTGACTGCAGGCATCCCAGCTCTATAAACAATACAGCAACATAACATTGACATTCCATAAAGATGGTCATCTGTTAAAAACAAGCACAGTGTTGTTTAGGACATCCGTTTTAAAAGCTTTCTCCATGTTCTAAAATGATCTGCTATATCCCCAATTTTTCTCACTGTGGGGGTGAGCATAATTTCAGATAACATTCTCAAAACAGTAGGCGAAGGTTTATTAGCGTCCGTTGTTGCTGCCATTGTAGTAACGATCTTGCAAATACAAGTCCCCAGACATTGGTAGGTGGAGATCGCTGATTGTCTGGTATTGCGAGAATAGGTTAAAACATATGTTTCTGTTTAAAGTGAATTAGGTGCTATTGTGATTATTTTTCTAGTAACATAACATCCCACCTCTCTCTCAGATGGTGCTGTAGCAGGTAGCTGGGGCAGAGAGGTGAGCTTGGTTTTGGAGAGTTCTACCTGTTTTCCTCTACACAACCGTCTCACCCTGCAGTACCTCCTTACACACCTTGCCAAGGTAACCCAGGCGCAGGCGCACAATGGCCTTGACACGCACACGCTGGGACAAATCTTTGGACCACTGCTTATTCAGACTGGCTCCTCTGTCCCTGGGTGAGTCGGAGACCACAAACAGCTCAATTTGATCAGATGTCACTTGGGCCGTTCCATATGAATTTGTGAAATCTGTCTGTATTTCTGTAGATATGGTATCTAAAGTCTACTACTTAAACTTTGTAAACCCTTGGCTGTGTCAAAAAGATTTATGAAAAATCAGACAACTATATTGTATGAACTATCGAATGTGTCAAGTAGGACTGTCGGCTGTTCTCTTGTATTGTCTGTTCTGTGTTTGTTCATTCTTGGAAACCCCAACTTTAAAGACTAATATTTTGACCGATGTATTGTTACATTTATTGATTTATGGTTATATTGTTTTATTGCCAGATTTTCAATGGAGGAGGATTTTCCTGCCCTAGCACTGGAGAGGTTGCTTATAGAGAGAACTGCAGAGTATGACCTCAGTCCTCCAGGTACATTATAGAAATTGAATAGCTGTATGACTTCATTTATATTACTCCAAAGTACAAGAAATCATAGTTGCAATGCAATGCATGCCATTTATGCAAACCCTTTCTACATCTGTTTCCAGTAGATGACCTCTAATGCACTACACTGCATTCAGGTCTAAACCTGGACATTGCTCTGTAGACCTGTGCATTTTGTTTGCACATTTTCACAAGTCAAAGTTAAGATCTTTGTTGTTGCCATCGTGTGAAACCTTTCCATCCCGATTTTTTTACGGAAAGTTTTGTGTGTTTGTGTGTCCGAACACAGCTCTCCCAGCCAAACCGATGAAGTCAAAAACTATGCCGCCCCCCTTAACAGATCTGTGCAGCCTGCTGAATGATGCTGAGTGGTACTGGGGGGAGATCTCAAGGTAAATCACATACACATGATCTGGCTGCTCACAGAGTCTGTTGATTTGGCCAAAGTGAACAAAGTTCAAAAACTGAATGAGTTGAAAATGTTTAAAATGTAATGCATTATGCACAAAAGAATATATTCGTGCCATATTCAAAACCCATTATTAGCCATTATTAGAATAATTATGAGTTGATATAGCCCTCATGTATGGTGTGCTGGAAGAAAGCCTGGTGACAGCTGGGATTAAATTTGGATTAATCAGTTTGCTACCATTCTCTCACAGTTCAGTTGATTTCTATCACTTGAACAGCTCCCTGAAGTCTGGGTTCCATGTTGTACTGACAACATAATCTGATTTTCAAGTCATGTTGGGAAACATAAATTAGTAACAGAGTGCGTGGCATGACACTTTTTCCACACCAGCTGTAAGATCTTCTACGATTTATACTCATTTGACTTTAAAAAGTAAGGTTTTATTTACCAGGGCAATAGCTTCATTGTACTCTCCGACATGATTTTTGTTTCTTGGAAATCTGTACATGTTTCTATGTATAAGCTTTGTTAAAATTGGATAATCCATGATTAGATTTTTAGGGTCAAAGATTAGAGATCATTCATTCCATCATTGGGCCAGCTCAATGATGTGTTGACAATATGTAAATGTGCTACTGTACTTGAAGAGAGGAGGTGAATGAGAAGATGCGAGACACCCCCGACGGGACCTTCTTGGTGCGAGATGCCTCGAGTAAACTAGAGGGAGAGTACACCCTCACCCTCAGGTCAGCAACACTTCTGCTTTGACTTTACTGATTAAGAACTAGAATATGTAGGTCCTACAAAATAACAAGATTAATGATATAGAGAGGAAATGGCCACTTAAAGCTCATGAATATAACAGTTATGTGAACTGCAATTCTAACATTTCAACCAGTTCTAAAAATGAACTGGGGAAGGGGCATGCATATGAAAGACCAACATCTTTTCCCCTTCTTTCAACTTTTCTGCCAATGCTCATTTTAACGTCGCCTTGTCTGCCCCCTGCAGGAAAGGTGGAAATAACAAGCTGATTAAAATCTACCATCGAGAGGGGAGATATGGCTTCTCAGAGCCCCTTACCTTTCTATCTGTAGTGGAACTCATCAACCATTACCGTCATGAATCCCTCGCCCAGTACAACGCCAAACTGGACACCAAACTTCTCTTCCCCATCTCCAAATACCAGCAGGTCTGTGACTGTACACATGAGCCAAATGACACACACGTGCTCTCCCAGTATATCAGTTTTTGTGGATGTACTTAATATTTGAAAGATGCATGTAACTCTACAGGAAGAGTCATTAAGACTCCCAGAATCAAAAAGGGTTGGTACTGGTAGTCACTGTTCTTTGTTTTCTATTTTCAAAGCTAATCTTGATTAAATCCTGTTTAATCCATGGAGCTTTCCCAAGAGGTTATTTCATGTGATATGGTTATCATTAGGGAGGTGAAGCTTTGTCTGGTGACATTTTTATCTCTCCCCAATGGCGGTCCTCAGTTTGACCAGCCATATACTGTACCCCTGGGACAGTTAGTGGCTGAAAATGAGAATTTAAACTGTGGCATTGTAACCTTTAGCCTTTTTCTCTATTTACTGACCAGATGAGGCCTCCAGTTTCACACTATGTATTGATTCATTTTATTATGTTTCATTTTAATTGGGCTTTTACAAAATGTTATGCCTATACACATGTAGCAAACTGAGATAGCTGTGTCCTATGTTTCCACTGTAAAACTGATGGATAATTACATGGATCACATTTTTGACTCTCAGCTGGTGAAGGAGAACAGTATAGAGGAGGTCGGAGAGCAGTTGAAGGTCTACCATGAGCAGTACCAGGAAAAGAGTCGAGAGTATGACTCTCTGTATGAAGAGTACACACGAACCTCACAGGTATTCGGTTTCAACACATTTAGACGATGTGTAGCCATGCAAACACACTCCACCATCAAATGTAAACACACATTCTCTCTTACACACACACAAATGGAATTTGAAGTCTTAGTACATCCCTTTTATATTGTTTTTACTATGCACACACATTATATGTGCTACCTCCATATCAGATTACATTATTATGCAATAGATTGCAGAAACCAGTTAATTACAAAAACAAGCTAAATCTATCAATATTAGTACACTCCGAGTATCTATTTTGTTTTTTCTCATCAGATATCGTTTTTATTTGAGCTAGTAATAAAATATATTGACAACATGTTGTTATGTATTCAAGCACATTCGCTCTCACATCAAGTCATAGAGTAGCTGTTGTACAACACCTAAAGTAAAATATCTTTGTACTTGTAGCCTATTCTATGTAATTCCATTCTTGCTACTACATTTGAAGTTGGTATCTTTAAGAATCCCATTCCCAAGACATGTTTGGATTGCACCCCTACATGAGCTAAAAGCTACCGGTTAATTTTAAAACACCAAATGAGTGATCTTTATGTCCTTCTCTTTTCCCCTATCTCCTTTGCTCTTGCAGGAGCTGCAGATGAAGCGCACAGCCATTGAGGCCTTCAGTGAGACTATCAAGATCTTTGAGGAGCAGTGTGAGACTCAAGAGCGCTACAGTAGGGAGTCACTGGAGAGGTTCCAACGAGAGGGCAACGAGAAGGAGATTCAAAAGTAATACTGACAGCATCGTGTTAAGATTAGATTTTTTAAAGTTTTATTATTGTGTTAAGATCATCCTTTAACCTTAGTTTAATTTAACTGCTGAGTCAAAACTCAAACTGGATGATTTAAGTTGAAAGATTGAGGCATTCTGTAGAATTACAAACTCAAAACTACACTGAATAGTCGCTGCCATTCTGCTCGACAGTAAAATGATATGAAGAAAGACTCACTTGTTAAAATGTCTCACTGAATTTTATTATCCCTCAAATCAGGATCCAGAGTAACTCTGAGCGTCTGAAGTCTCGGGTGACGGAAATCCATGACAGCAAGCGTAAACTGGAGCAGGACCTGAGACAGCAGGTGTCTGATAACCGAGAGATTGACAAGAAGATGAACAGTCTCAAGCCCGATCTCATGCAACTCCGCAAGATTCGAGACCAGTACCTAATGTAAGGAAATCTAAAATACGAGCTTTTCACTGTGTTAGGGAGCTCAAGGACTTAAACACGCATGTTTACACACACACACACATGAATCCCACATTAAAAACAATCTCTTTCATAAAACAGGTTTATAGTATGTAATCCATGCTATTCTAACTTTGCAGATGGTTAACACAAAAGGGGACAAAGCAGAAGAAGATCAATGAATGGCTAGGCATTAAGAATGACGCTGATGAGTAAGTTCGTGATGTGGTTTAGCTGCCAAATATGATTTTATGGTGGCTATTGTCATCCGTTTTAATCCGCCAATTTAATGTCGCAAATGTGACTTTTATTTGAGAGCTGGTTCGTCTCTGTGCTTCCAGCTCATACTCACTGGTGGAGGAAGATGAGGGCTCACCTCACCACGATGAGTGCACCTGGTATGTAGGCGACATCAAACGCACCCAAGCTGAGGAGATGCTTAGAGGCAAATGTGACGGGACCTTCCTCATCCGCGAAAGCCAATCACAGAAGGGCTCCTTTGCCTGTTCTGTAGTGTGAGTGTTTATTTTTTCCACTTCCAATATACCTGTTATTTGTGTGTGTGTATTTTTTTCACTTATACAATGTATAAAGAATATATGATTAACACATAAACAGGTAGGAACACCTTTTGGCAGTGCTAGAACACGTCCAATTTTTGACATACATTTTTCTCATCCTGTTTCTAGTGTGGAGGGTGACACAAAACATTGTGTCATCTACAAGACGTCCACAGGTTATGGATTTGCCGAGCCCTACAACCTATACTCCTCCCTCAAAGACCTGGTCCTCCACTACAAAAATGTCTCCTTGGTCCAACACAACGACCAGCTGAATGTAAACCTAGCCTACCCAGTTCTGGCAACCTCCCAAAATCAGAACCAGCACCCAATATGAACGAGCAACCAGCAGTATACGACCCCCAAACAGGGTGGGAAAATAACTTTTTTGCTTGTTTGCAATTTATAAAAGACAAAAAAAACTATTCAACCGCTGAACAATGGTTGTAAACATGTCAATGTGGCTGATAGTAGACAGCCGCAACCAAAATAAACCAGTGTTTGGAAGGCAACTTGTGCTAATTTCCCACCCTGACCCCAGTCTAGTAAAGAGTACTCCTTGTTGACAGCGTGGCATAAAAAAGCACACTACCATCAACAACAAATCACTGTACAGTTTATCTGGCTGATGCAGTGACATCGGGGAGAGTGGCGCATTAGCCAGCCATGATTGTACAGTATCAGTTGTGAAAAGGTAAACCACAAGAAACAATCTTTGATAAAGTCAAGAAAAGAAAAAACACCATGGACTAAATTGCATTTGAGGAGGAGGCCACATAAGCACACAGAAAATCACTTGCACCTCAGACCATTGTTAAAAAAAGAAGTGAGTGAAAGTGAGATGATGGAGGAGGACAGGGAAGAGAACAGATACTAGTTGGTGAACATGGGGAGAGAATATAGTTGGTGCTTTTGTTTTTCGCCCTGAATGCTGGGTACCTGTCCCGAGACAAAGGCCTGAGTCATCACCCCAGACTGCCTGCAAACTCTCCTTTGACAAAGACCTGAGCTGTCATCCCCAAAAAGGACTGGCTTGGCTAACCAGGCTGCTTTGCATTGCTTCACACCACCGAAGGCGGCGGAGAAACTTAGGGGCCTGGGAGGGAAGTAGTCACCGGAGCATGAGGTGACGCGGGGGAGTGTGGGGAGGTGCATTTAACCTTGTAAAAATGATAGATTTGATTTGAGCTTGCTAAAGTGCCATAGCAATAGCCTTGAATGACCACAAGCCTGTGTCATAAAAACGGAGACACTTTGATTTTAGACGGAGGGAGAGAGAAAGAAGACAGGATTGGTTGTCCATACAGAAAGCTACAGCTTTAAAATATACATCTATATTTTTATGAAAAGATCTTTATTTCCAACTGCTGTGGCTAGTCTCTCTCTCCGCTCCTCTGGGTCTGTTTGAGTTTGTTAACATAGATACGACACAATAGAATTGTGTGGTGTGCGTGCGTGTGTTGTGTGTTTATATATATGTATATGTATATATATATATATATGTATATGTATATATATATGTATGTATATATGTATATGTATATATATATTGCAATCCTTTATCCAGTATTTATTTGCCTTTCATCTCCACGGAGAGGTTGTTGTGGTCTGAGACCTGTGGTGTCAGATGCTCCTGGTTGGGTTACCCATGGCAGCAAGATGAAGGAGGTGGGTCCCAGACAAAGAGCACTGCAACAAACAAGTCAATGGTGGGAGGGATAGAGGAGGATGGCTGTCTTCAGGGAAGCATCCCAATGGCTTGGAAGGCCGATGAAGACTACAGCAGAACTGGATATTAAGATTGATGTCAGAACTTTATCCCAGGTACTGGAGGAGGAGTGCCTTTATGCTAACGAAGGCAAACGAAGACACGTTTCAAAGACAGCATCAAGACCAGGCTGAAGAAACTGAGGGCAAGACTCCAGCACCACCACTGTCCCCGGTCCACCCTGGACATGGGTGTAAGGAGAGTGAGGGGCTTGTCCAGCCATCTGAAGACCCCCGAGTAGACAACCCAACAGAGAGGACGGTCACTCTGGCCTTAAGGCTCTGAAGACCGACGACACCCTCTTCAGGAGGAGGAGTCAGCAGGGCCGTGCAGAGACCTTCTGAGGGACAGGGGCTCAGAATAACCAAGGGGCACATGGAACAAAATGTTTAACATGTATAAACTTTATTTACATATGGAATTAAAGCAAGCCTTCATCAAACTGAATGAGGATCAAACACGTAGTTTTGGAAATGTTCAGGTTTAATTTTATTCTAGGTACCATTATCATCCAGCTTCCCTCAGGTCGTCCTGATCAGGCTTAGCCTTAACCAGAGCAGACACCCTTGGCAGGGGGCTGGCGTGTCTGCTTGTGGACTTGCCATAGCAACCGTGAGAGAGGATGAAGTCATGCACACACCGGTTGTTAAGGCAAAGTGTTGGGCTGAGGGAGGGGTTGCTCTGTCTTTACCTTTACATGTGCTCTGACTGGTTACAGGTCACACTCATGAAAGCATGTCCATGTTTCTGCAGACTTGCCACAGAGGTTCCCGGACAGTGACCAGGTCTATTTAGACTCTTTGGAGGACCTTCTGTCGACACCAAGTAAGAGCGCTGCTAAGTACTGGTCATCTGAGACGAACAGGCAGAGGCCCTGCGGTCGTGTGTAGGGATAACCTCCCCACTCTGGTGCCCCTGTGTCACTGAGCCCTCGGGGACACTCTGGATGCAGCAGCTTCATGATCTGCTGCTTTGTGACTGGAGACTGGAGAAGAGCAGCACTGGTTTGTGTTGTGTTGTGACCCTCTGTCCTGGCTCCCTGAGCTCACTTAGCCACATGCAGGGAAGCTTGATGCAGATTTCTCTTGGCAACCTCCTCCCATTGACACCTGATTAATCTTCAACAAATGCTCTATTCACATCTGGATTACACTTGCAAAACGGCTGACTGTAATAGGTCCATCCATCCTTCCATCCATCCAACCAATGCATCCATCCATCCATCGGTAGTGGCTTATGTGGAGCAGGGTCCCAGACAGAGCAGCCATTGATGCAGCACGTGATAGTTACGTGATGCAGGAAACACCATCACAGTCTGATGTAGTGGATGTTTTCTATTACATATGACGTGCCTGTCCAGGGACACCTCAGGAGGCAGGGCAGGTGTCTAGTGATCTGAAGATCGATGGTTCGATCCCTGGCCCCTGCAGAAAGTGTGTCAAAGTGTCCATGAGCAGGACACTGAGCCTCTCACTGTTCAAGCCCTGAGCATGACCCTGTGACCCTACTGGGGACAAGCGGTTGATGATGGATGGATGGGTGAACTGCTGTAGTGTGAGCTGCAGAGCCTAAATAGTGATATTGGTAGGATAAGGGCTGACGGTGAGCCCTTCATCCTCCATGTCTTGACTTAGAACATCTCTGCACTTCTCTCACCGTCAGTCATGTCAGCAGGGTGAACAGGCTCAGCTTGGCCTTGACATCTGAGACTCTGATGGTCACAGCTCCCGACATGAGAGGCTTCACTCTCGGGTCATGAACGATCATGAGGCTGCACGGGTGTTGTGACAGGGTGACGAGGGGGCTGTCCAGCTGGTGGGCTGATGTGTGACGGTGAAGACCCCCACAGTGCTCCTCCCACTCATTCTGTCTTTCTGTCTTTCTGTGGGCGTTTGTCCGTCTCCATGCATGTCCCTTGTTTCTGCAGTTCCTAACCTCCACAGGCTTCTGTTAAAGACTGAGAATCAGACCTTTCCACTGTGTTTCGACATCCCTGCGAAGCTGCTCCTCAAGCTGCTGGAGGACCCCAACAGAGGTCAGCATCCAATAGCATGTTCCACACAGTCTCTATCCGTCCAGAAGCGTGAGGCATTTAAGCTCCACCCGTCTTCCTCAAACCAGGGCTGTCTATGAACGGAGAGCTTGATTCATCAGCCAGTGGAGGCTTCAAGAGGATTGTGATCCACTACGGGACCGATGAGCACATCGAGCTGGACCCCAGTACCATCGTAATGAAGGATGCACAGAGCATGGAGGGCTTCCAGTGGGGACAAGAGCCCATCACCCCTGGAAGGTGCTGAAGCATGCACTGCACACCAGACACATGCAGACCACCCCTCACATGTCTAGAGAGCCTACATGTGCTCAGGGGGGCAGGGTTCACATCTGATCCAAGATGGCTGACGTTGTCACACGATCCATCATGGACTGTTTGGGAAGCCTGTCAGGTTTATGTCTGGGGTCCATGCAAAAGTATGACGACTAAGATGAGGTGAATCTGTCTGTTTGTCCTGTAGTGTGTCTGTGATTCAGCGCGACGATGAGTTAGACTTTTCAATTAAAGACACTCGTATAGTCGTCCTGCTTCACAAGAGACGAGGGGAGAAGTTCCTCTGGCCTGTCTTGAGACAGCTCCCATCAGACAGCAGCGCCGAAGGACTTCTAGGTGAGTGGCTGCATGACAAACATCCAGGCTCACAAATCAACACCCGTTTGTTGTGTACTCAGCAGACAAAGTACTGATTTAGACACACACACACACACACACACACACACACACACACACACACACACACACACACACACACACACACACACACACACACACACACACACACACACACAGATATGCAAGCTAAATAACCCTTGATTGAAATTCTTGCTGCCTCAGGCCCTGGCGAGCCCAATTAGTCCATCTGACTAACACCTTCACTTTTAAAATAGCAGTAAAAAGTTTGAAGATATTGAAGTTCTAC
>OMLC01042685.1:0-17262 GCA_900302585.1 Regalecus glesne | reverse complement strand
ATACTACAACTACTACTACTACTACTACTACTACTATTACTACTACTACTACTACTACTACTTCTACTACTACTATTAATACTACTACTACTACTACTACTACTACTACTACTATTACTACTACTACTACTACTACTACTACTACTACTACTACTACTACTACTACTATTACTACTACTACTACTACTACTACTACTACTACTACTACTATTACTACTACTACTACTACTACTATTACTACTACTTCTACTACTACTACTACTACTACTACTACTACTACTACTACTACTACTATTACTACTACTTCTACTACTACTACTACTACTACTACTACTACTACTACTACTACTACTACTACTACTACTACTACTACTACTACTACTACTACTACTACTACTATTACTACTACTTCTACTACTACTACTACTACTACTACTACTACTACTAATGCTGCTGCTGTTGAGGAACTGACTGAGGAATGTCTACCACACATTAAGTTAATTTAATATTTGTGTTTGATAATGACACCAGAGGGCCCAATGGCTTCTTATCACTTTTTACTATGACATGGCCTAAAGCAAGCAACAGATTAGGTTCCCTGGCATGGGGATGAAAAAATAAAATAGATCAAAGCTATTTCTATATTTCTAGAATAATAGAAATCCAGAGATGCTAATGAATACAGTAAATAAATTGCAACATAATACAGTATGATATATATATATATAATTATGCAATAGTCATTACCAACCAAATGTGAGTCAGTGAAAGCAAAGCAATCCCAAAACGGCGGTGTTTGATTTAAATAATAAAAAATTAATTATTGTTGATACTATATGTAAATTTTAGCTCATTTTAGTACCAATTTCTTCAGTGTGTTTAGGTGCCCTTCCCTATTATTTGACTTATATGAGAAGAAAAACACACAATTTCGTTTCACCAAATTTAATAATAGGCATAAAACTAGTAGACTACACTGTGGTGATTTTATTTCTCTAGTATAAACACCCTATGAGACCACTCAAACATCTGTCTTTTCCCCAAGAATACAATAGAAACGACTTGAATCAAGATTAGCCAACAACCCTACACAGGGATTTCTTTTTTATTTTATAAATTCTGTAAAAAAATGTTAATATGCAACTTTTATGTCTTTTTCTATTTTGATTTATTTTCCATCATGATTTATTAATATTTAACCAGGTGAAATTATAGCCTTTTACATCCAGCGGTACAGTATCTTTTGGGCCAACCAAAAAAACGGACAAAAGGAAGAAACGAAACACGAATACGTTTTGTCATTTCTGAACTAATAGATAAAGAAACAAGTAAAGATCACAACAAAATACACTTCTGTTGTCAATCAGTGTTCGTGGTCGCCGCTTGCGTTCATTTTAAGCCCGTATATGTAAGCGGAACGTTTGTTCAAAGCTACACCGACATATCGGACGAAAATAACGACGTACCACCAATGTCAAATCACAATACGCATGGACGCTGTTGACCCTGGGAAATTAACAAACTAAATATATAATTGTGGACTTCACAGACGAAGTAGCTTCACAGGACCCATTGAAATAGACTCCCGCCACACGACGGTATCATTTGGTTTCTCTTCGGTACGTGTTTCGGGATCTATCGGGCAAAATGCGTCTGACTTTGCAGGTGTTGATATCCCATGGACGGGTGGCCCGGAAGATGGGTCTGGGCCCCGAGTCCAGAATCAACATGCTCCGGAACATTCTGACGGGACTCGTACGCCACGAAAGAATTGTGACCACTCTGGCCCGAGCGGATGAGGTTCGGTTCTACGCAGAAAAGGTGAATGCTTGTCCTAACGTGGTCAGGAGGGTTATGGGGAATTCTGGTTCCATTGGGTTTCAGTTTGTGGTTTCTAATTAAGTCTGTCTGTGGTTGAACTTCTCAAAATCTAGCTATTTATTAAGAATAGATGAATATTTGCATACCCACCATTTAGTTTCCTCTTGAATCTATTAGATCCCAGTGTGAAAGCCAATCCTGTGTGAAAATATCCGTCACATTCTACAACTCCTCTTTCTGCTGCCCTTTATTTGTTTTATTTCACTTATGACTGGCCAGTTAGCAGTGAAGTTTTAGTAAAGGAAGGTATTTTTAGTTGATAACTAGAAATGTTTTTCAATTGGTAGCATCATCTCCACGTAAAAGAATATGCATAAGCAATATCAAAGTGAAAATAATGTCCGATCATTTTTTTTCAGTTGTACTTACATATTGGAAAACAACCAAAAAATTCACCACCAGACGTTGTTAACCAAGCAGGCCAGCCAGGGAGCCAAGATCAGAAAATTGTGTCTGAGGGAAAAAAAAGGGTTAACAAAATTAATATTTCTTATGAGAAGTGATTAATGATAGGGCCATAACATTTTTGAAAACCAGAAATGTCTACAATTTATTTTGGCTGAGAAGGATTTATTTTTAATCCAACTATTTCTCAGATTCCAGTAAAGTGGAGTCTGTAGACTGGTACCCAACTGAATTTTGAATGTTTTTTTTGGACATTTTTAGAATTTAAACTGTTCCTGTTGGAATTTTACAAGTCAAGGCATGGATTAACAAGCCAAGATACATAGTTGTAGCCTTACTTTGTGTAATATTTAATCACTATAGTTTAAATTGCCTTTACATTGAGTTCAGTGTTTTAAAATTGTCTTTTTGCCTAGTTAATCGACTATGGGAAAAAAGGAGATATTGACCAGAAGGCGATGAAAATGGCTGACTTCTGGCTCACGGTGAGTTAAGAACATCATTGGCCTGCTATTTTTTTTCAAATTTCCAAAATGTAAAGTCAATTCCATGTGGTTAAATAAGTTTTCCTGGATTCATTTAATTCCTTAACTTAAAAAAAAAATTGATAGGAATTTCCTTTCCATCTTTCAAGGAAAAGGATCTGGTCCCAAAGCTCTTTAAAGTCCTCGTTCCCAGGTTTGAAACCCAGCCGAAGGGCTATACTCGGATGGCACGCCTTCCTAACCGGAGTAGCTTGGACAAGGCTAAGATGGCTGTCCTGGAGTACAAAGGAAACCCTTTTCCAAATATCTACCCGGTCAAAAAACAGAATGAATTGACCCTTATCAACCAGCTGCTCAAAGGCTACAGAGAAGAGAAGAAACAGCAGTTGGCAGCCAAGCTTGATTAAGCATTCTTCTCGATGTCACTAGCCATTTGGATGAATGGTAAAGCGCTGGTCTTTGAACCCTCTGGTTGGTTGGTTGATGCAGATGCTTCCAACGTGTCACGTGCAGATGATGCAAATTTTGACATGAACACATTTCTCAATCTTACAACTCAAATGTTTTGAGTGGACTGAAGCCATGGACCTGATGACGTTTCCGACAGTCTGCTAGAAGCAATGTGGGGATCCTGTCTAAATAAAGGTTTGTTGACAATGGAAAACGTGTTATCTCTGTTATTTTGTTAACTGCTCACTGTTTTGCAAATCACCTTGAGGAGTCTCAGTCAGTTCTGTTGAGTTTCTAAAATCTCTTCCCTAGATGAGAACAGGAAGAGATGAAAGCAGTACATTAAGTTGTACAGGACGACCGTGCAAAACATGTCGAGGGAACAGAAAAATGGTGCAGAGGTATGACTGAAAGGCACCTGGGAAGGTAGAGTCATACTGCAGCAGACGGAGTAAAGTCTGTCCTGATTTTGTCTCACTTTAATGCACTCTTGTAAATGAGAGTGGCTTCAAAATATGATTAACCTCATTAGATTTACTGCTTTGGACAAATGCACTTGGCCAACCTGCAATATAAATACTCTAGCGTATACACATGCTCACAGACCGAGACACAGACAAGTCCTGTAATAAAACCAACATGTTTGTCTTTTATTATTTTGGCAAAAAGTGTATATGTACAGCTCATATAGAATTCTCATTTGACACCATTAAAATGCATTTGAACAGTGTTTCAGTGATGTGCTCGTAACCAGATCGCTCTGAGTAGCCTAAAAGCTGTGCTGTTTCCTGTTCTGCATGCACAATCCCTGTTAATCTCTCTCTCTCGCTTCCATGTGTGTGTGCATGGTTCAGTCCGGCACTTTCGAGTCCGTGTACACAATTTGAAGCAGTGATATGAGTTAGCGGGTCCATTAGTCTAGTCATTCCAGTTGTCTATTAAAGTCAAGTCATGGCAACCATAACCATAGGCAACAGTAAACAAATGGCATGCCAAACATGATTTAGACACGAAACAACCAGAAACAACAACTAATGGTCTTATTCAAGTATTCTGTTTCACAGACTAAGTTATACCTCTCACTATATTCTTACAAACGACACACACAACAGTCCTAACATCCTAATGTACTCCAGACATCATAGCAAAATGGCCAACGATAAAACTGGACTTTGTCGATTTACCACCATTTCTATGGATTACAAAAAGCAAGGAACAAACCCTGCTTCCTAGTTGAGATACATCTGCTGAGTGTTAAGTTGGTTGAACATTTCCATTCACTCAAGAGTCCTGACATCCAAAGACATTTTCAGAACATGGTCACAGATGTTAGTTCTACGCAGCTGGAATACCACGGGGTATACGGTGAACGTAGTTTCAAAGCGGACTACAGGGCGACAACATCACAAATAAACAGAGTTAAGACCAGGAACATTAAGGTGCTCCATGCAGGACGGACTAAATGTACAGTTGCGCCGATAGCTTCACAGTTCAAGAGTTTTTGTTTTTTCCTTTGTCACTGCTCAACATCAGGGGATACCAAACTACTAGTGCTGTATTTGTCAACTCGTCACACTGTCAAGTGCGGAACAAATCTGATTACTGGTGTGAAAAGCCGACAAATGCATGTTCCGGGTACTAGCTAGGGAATATGGTGAAGTTTCCTGTTGCGAAACACTGCCCTTCTGCTCTTGAATCATGGATGTGTTGGGATGGAAGCTGTCAAGGTACAAAAACAACAACAAACAACCCCAACCTATATAGAATTCCCAGAAACTTGAACATCACCCCCGTCCTTGTGCTCTATTGCATCAGTACATTCACCAAGGTCTACATAGATAGAGAAATGACATTTCCGAGCAAGTATATTTTGCACTCCAGTGAAAAGCAAACTGAGGTACTTCCTACATTATGTCTTATACTGCGGTGTGGATGGTGTGAGAGGGATCTGATGCCAACAATGACCGAGAGGCATCAACAGCTCTCCTATGATGCTTCGATTTTGCCGATTCAAAAATATAGCTTATTATGTGTATTTGCAAAAACGTATGTTTGAATACACACAATAAGCACAGGTCGTATGGAGTAAATATGTCCAGTCAGACATGGAGTACAATACAAACATGCATGTTTTTAACAAGTACCTAGAAGTGCCCACAGTAAACGTGACGTTGTACATTTACACATCAGCATACCAGTCCAGAATAACCTGGAGCAACTAGGATATAAATCGACCCAAAACGAAATCTATACGCTTTATCAGAAAATTTAAAACATAAAGAAAAATTATGTTCTTTGTCTCCAATGGGATAAATACTTAGTGGTAAAATTTGATGGCAGGAGGAGTTCGATGGTCGCAGCATCGATTCAAATTCAATGATGTAGTAAAGAATAACGCCGTTTCTTTGGCGATAAAAGTTCAAATAATTTAGTGGTGATGAATCTCCTATTTTAGCTATTTACAACCTCCACCGGCCCCACCTTAGATGGTTTATGAATTTTTGAATCGGAGTGTTTTAGAGTTTAGTTCATTTCTGCATCGTGCACAGCTATCATCCTATTGCTCGGGCTACATCCACTTTGTCATTTTTCTCCCTGTGCGCCCCTTACTGCTCAACATCAAATATTTATTGCTTCTTTATTCTTTTACAAGCTCAGCACTCCTTTTTCACAGCCACTTCCCCATTTCTCCTCCATTCCAGTCGTTTTTCAATGCTCTCCATTGACAGGTGAAGTAAAGAAAAGAGAGGAAAAAAAAAGTAATGCTTAGGGATTCCATTTCGTATGCATGCTTCCAATGACTTCTCCACCTGTCCCGTTTCTGTGGCTTATATCTTTCCACAATAAGACCCCTCCTTCCACTTCCCACTCACTCACTCTTTCCTCTATGCATACTGATGTCCCATTGCCTTCATTCCCTCCCCGTATCTTTCTGTCCATCCGTTCTTCTGCCCCGTCTCATGCCTTTGTTGCCAACCCTGCTCCTCCACCGCTCTGCATGCTGAAATACTCAGTGAAGGATGGGAGCCGGGGTGGTACCGGGGGGGATTGTGTGGCCAGGCGCGGGGGCATGATGGGTGGCAGCGGTGGTGGGAACGTTGTCGTCAAGTCGGCAGTGGTGGTAATGATCTTCTGCTCGCTGTTTCTTGGCACCTCTTGTCCCTTCCGGGCCACCGTCTCCTCCACTGTCTTCACTGGGTCCTAAGAAAGTTCCGAGACCAGGGATTATACGACGTTTAGTCTGGTCCCCTTTTTTATATTGCAATCTCATCGTTACGGAGAGAATAAACCCTTGAACATTTTTATTGAGTTCTTTGGGATCCACAGCGTTAAAACCATACAAAGGCTAAAAGCAAGCCAGGCTAGTACTCCGAGATGTAAGCATAGCAGGATAGACATAGCTGCAGCTAATACTGATAGACTTGATAATGGTAATGTTGGATGTAGGCACTCCAAAGAGCCAGCAATGGCAGTCCTAGTGACAAATTGTCATATTAGACTGTCTGTCTCTGAGTCCTGGTCATTTGGCACCCCTAAGTCAAACAGATCCAGTTTTAAGGCTATCGGCTGCAGCAGTGTTTACCCTGCTATGCTAATATCACAGAGCACCGAGACCAGCCTGGCATGCCTTAAACCTTTCGATGGTTTTGAAACAGTAGATGTCAGCAAATTCCCTGAAATGGTCTAGGGTCAAGTTAATCTTTTACAATAATCACAATTCATGACTCGGATGAAAAAAGATGTGTTGCAGATGACAAATTAGGGGAAACCTCATAGACATCGTTTGGACAACTCCCATCTCTCCTCAGAATTATGAACACTGAGGATGAACGAGACAGAATAATATTTTACATGATCTTATATTAAAACGGACATAGAGCTGTCCATGCCCTTCAGCTTCTATCCAGGTTACTTACCAGTCTGCAAAAATCATTTTCTAACAAGACCCCCTACAAAACCGTATATTTAAAGAATTAAGTAGTGAAAACAGCTTCTTGATATTCATTTAAACCCCATTTTACACAATCTGTATGTGTGGCTTAGACTGAAAACCCTTTTGAACCCGTCTTCCCACCTTCATCTACACATTCCCTGCATCACTGAGGTGTATACAATAGGTGAAATCAAAAAATGATCATGAATGTGGTGGACGTGATGGCCAGAGCAGTCGGTTCTCATATATTGACACATACACTGATTTGTGCATATTTTATGCAGCATATTTCGTTAATATCCCCGGGGTTCTGGCAGCTGGAGGGATTTGACTTGATTTATCTATATCTTAACAGCTTTGATCCGATCACCAATCCATCCCAAATATTTCTCTTCCCCAGAAAACCTATTCAGCTGCTCATTGGAAATCTCAACGTATCCCCGGCCCGGTTGGGGGGAGATTCAATCTTTCCAATGGGTCCCGGGGTCTCCGCTTTATCTGTACACCTCAAAAAGGAGGTGACCTGCTGCCTGAACCGCCTCAACCGACTCCTTCCAAATTGCTTACAGCAGGTGGCTCCAATTCAAGGCTCTCTCAAATCACTAAGCTCTCCATCCTGTTGGTGAGAGTGAACCCGGCCACCCTGCAGAGAAAATCTCATTTTATCACCGGGTGTTAGAAACCTCATTTCCCATTAATCATACAAAACAAAGTTTTTCTTTCGCTTTATCCGTAAGCTCTTTTTTTCTGTCCCTGCCCAAATATAGTGACCGAGGTGGTTAGTCAGAGCAACGACTGACAAGCCAATCTCAGACCTTTATTTGAGGCTTGGCTCTCTTTAAACACCAGTCTAATGATGCCTGAGCTACGCCTGTCATTGTGCCTAACCGGTGGTGGTGGGGTTTCACTATCTGAGAGGGCAGATTGGGGGGCAGACTTCCATCCTTTCAGCCGAAGGCAAATCCACCATAGAGTTAGCCGTGTCACTCACCGACTGAATGGAGAAGAGTTCTGTGAAGTTGGGTTGAGAGTCTCCCAGGAAGGAGCTGTTTCCATAGGCGTGATGTGGGAAGCCCTCACCCCCGGCCTCCCCCTTCGGACTGGACAGTAGGATCCCGATTTGGGATGTCCGAACATGGTAAGGGAAGTTCTTATTGGCCGCCGAGGGCCTTGTAATAATCTAATAATAATAGAAAAAGATGAAGGAATATGAAGGAACTTATGTTTAAATTCCATAAGAACAGCTCAGCCCCTGCCAAATAAGCAAACAAATCTCAACCGCCATAACAACAGAGCTTCTGTATGAGTGAGTGTGTGTGCACGTGGATCAGTGAGTGGATGCAGCACTTACAAGGAACACAATATGGGCGTAGAGATGGATGCCTAGCTGAATGCCATTGACAATCTTCTCCCGAGCCCAGCGAGGGATGCCGAAATTAGCAATCAGAGCCATAACTGGCACTGCAAAAAACCTGAGTGAGGCAGAGAGAAGAAAGCAGATGATTGATAACGTGGACAGCAAGAGAATGCATATAGTGAAGAGCCACAAACACCATTGGCTTGTGGAAAGGCAAAAAAAAGAAAAAAAGAAAGAAAAAGAAAGAAAGAGGGATAGTAAAAAGAAGAGGAGACGGATAATGAGGTGCAGCATCGCAAAGGTAATTAGAGAGAGAAGTGCAGAGATAATATTAGTCTTTATAATTGACCCTTCATTCCCTGTGACAGATTTAGAATCAGCATTTACGCACAGTCATGATCGAGCAGAGGAGCCGGTCCCGGTGGGGGGGTGAGGGTGGCTGCAGGAGGCCAGGGTAAAAGAGCCTTTTTTAATCACATAGAACGAAGGTGCCAGCGATCGTATTCACAGTTCAACAGCAGCGTAAATTAACCAAACAGAAGAGACGTCGAGCAGCCGAGGTAAATAAGCTCATGGATGTTTTACTCAATCCCTCGCTTGTCAGGCTGCTGTGAGAGAGACCCAGAGAGAGACCCAGAGAGAGAGAGACCCAGAGAGAGAGAGAGAGACCCAGAGAGAGACAGAGAGAGAGAGAGACAGAGAGAGAGAGAGCAGGTCGAAGAAGTTAGACAGGTAGAAAGAAAGGTACCGAGAAATAAATGATGACTTTCAAGGCAGGGGGAATAAAGCGTGGGCTCTGTTATGGGCTTATTCACAGGGCAGCTGTGAACCACTGAAACCATGGGGACCCGAAAAAGACAAATGTTTAGATAGACCCAGGAGAGAGGAGCAGAGAGGAAGAGTGACTCTCACCATAGAGTGTATGTGGTGAAGAAGGGGATGTAGAAGGGCTGTTTCTCAGGGTAGTGTTTCAGGGAGATCAGGACGGCATAGCAGAACCACACATAGGCCAACAGCTGCAGCCCCATCAGTCCGTAGCCTGCAGGGCTGTCGTAAGCATACAGCACCTCACCTGGGTCAAAGAACTGACACACACACACACACGCACACGCACACGCACACGCACACACACACCTTAGTCTTAACCTGAGCCAGAATATATCCTCAACATAATCCACATTTAAACCTATTTTTAACCTCTTACCTGTGAGAATAATTGTAACATCTAATTTAGAGATGACAGATTTCCTTGTCGGGACCAAATAAATGGCCCCACGAGTTGGGTCGTGATTTGACGTCCCTTAGAGGACATTTGGTTCACACAAGTGTGCTTGACCATCCATCCATCATCAGATCTGAAGTCGGGTCATGGGGGTCTCAGCACTCATTGGGCCAAGGATGGGGAGACACCCTGGACAGGTTGTCGTTCCATCTCAGGGATGAGCAGCTAGTGGTTCAGTGTCCTGCTCACGGACGCTTCCACACGTTTTCCGCAGCTCGCGGGATTGAACCCGCACTCTTCTGATTGCTAGACAACCACCAAGTCTCCTTTACTTAACTGAGAACCCAAAAACGCTCCAACGCAGGCGTGTAGCTAGACATCCTTCAAGCTGCGGGGTACGTTGGTGCATACCAAAGCATCAAAATGGGTCCAGCTCAGTACGTCTTCATGCTTATTTATGTAAGCAGTCAGACAACAGCCCTTGTCCGAGTTCTCCATGCCCCAGTTTAAGAGCTGGACCTGCCTTGTGCTTTGCCTTGTAACGCGGTGTGTGAGCTCGTGCTTCTTTGACATTGACACTTCTTCTGAATCAGGTCATTGGCGTGTGTGTGTGTGTGTGTGTGTGTGTGTGTGTGTGTGGACAGCAGATTACCTTTCACAGGCCAGTGGCTGGACAACAGTGAGCATACAGGGTTACTCTTGCTCCAAGCCTACATTATGCATAGCTTTAGCAGCTAGCCGCGGATGCTTCATTCCGGGTCTGCAGCTAACCAGAAAGCGATGGAGTCCCAGCTGCAGGGCCGGGGCCAGGCACATGTTTCAGTCCTGTGCTACATCAGCTCCATTTCACTTCCAATTGTAACCTACTTTAGCTTATTTTTAGTTAGATGCTCCCCTGGGTTTCGAGCTTTCTATTAGGGGGGACCACGTACAGTTGGAGGAGGGCAGCGGCAGATGAATTGCAGCGCTCCGGCTCCACATATTGCAGTGTGAGCGATGGCTATAGGCTCCGGTGTTAAATATAGCATGGATAGTTCCACCGCATTATTCCCAGTGCATCATTACCGTGCTGAATTCAATGACTCCGACTCGCCGCCCCCAAAGTGTGGAATCATTAAACGCCCCACCGTATCGAGATACCGAAATGAAGACACAGAAATCTATGTCGCCATTAGGCTTCCGAGCGTATCATTAATTCATAGGCCCGCATATTAAAACGCAAGCAAATCATGTTAAAGCTCTCGCGCATCCTGTTGAGGGATAAGATTTGAGAAGGTGGCCAATTCACCAGGTCTTATCAGCTCGGAGTCTATTACAGACACCGGCTGTGGTGAGATATGGATCTGTACACGACTGAGTTTTCCTTAAGGATGGGGGGAAAAAAAAACCTGAAGAGTCGCTGATCCCACATTTCATTATCCCAAAATGACAAAAATGTAGTCGTCCACTTTATGGCTGCTATGATCCCTTTAAGCCAATAATCACTTAAAGGGGAGTTGAGGTTTTTTTTTTTTCTTGGATGACCATCAAATAGACATTAAATTCTTCAATAACTATAATGCAGTGAAACAGTGTGGGGCCGCGGTGGCTCAGTGGTAGAACGTGCCCATCAGGGACTGATGAGGCAGATGCTGCATGTTCGGACCCACCGCGGGGGGTCATCCCCAAGCTCCATCTAAGCCCATGTCCCCACACGACATGTGGGCCGACCGTGACATGGACCTCTCATAAAGCAATGAGACGGACGACTTGTTTTTTCTACTGTGCATAATAGACTGACAGACAGGCCCCCTCGGTCTATTGGGCTGCACACTACGTCTGCTGCATCCCACATTGACTCAACAAAAGACCGTAGGTTACAGTAACATCTCTTAAAGCTAGCTAGCGTACGATTTTGCCAACTTTTGATCTGAGATGTTTGTGACATCACAGTGGTGCGGCGGTTACCACCGTCGCCTCACATCAAGAAGGTCGTGGGCTCAAACCCCGTCCCGGGTCCTTTCTGTGTGGGGTTTGCATGTTCTCCCCGTGGCTGCTCCGGGTTCCTTCCACCATTATAAAGAAACGCGGGGACTGCAGATGTGAATTAGCTTGAAGCTATGATCTGGTGCGGTGCATGGAATGGTGACATTAATGTAAAAAGCTAAACATGGTCCCTAAAACAAGAAAAAGAAAAAAAAGATGTGCACGGCTCTCCATGTCCATAAACGCCATCTCTCTTGGTGGATATTTGTGAGAAGTATACCGCAGTGTGCAGACGGACCGGGCGGAGGAAGTCATCACAGCCCGTGTACGGCTGCAGGCCTGACTGCCCTCACTCATTTATTATTAATGTGACAATTTATAGCCCAGGGAAACAAACTGTAAAAACTGTGGCCATAGAAGATAATCATACCCATGTGGCTATCTTTAGGCCGGCACAGAAGAAGCTTCGGACTGAAGAAGAAACTTTATGTATTTGTCTTTGTATACACGTACAATGAACTTTGTTCTCTGCATTTAACCCGTCAGTGCCTTGCTCAAGGACAATTCGACACACTTCCTGCAGGGGGCTGGGGATCAGACCACCTATCCTCCTATTACCAGACGACCACCCTACCCCCTGAGCTATCTGGCGTCAATCTCAGCCATCGTGGACATGGTTACGATCCCTGCTCGTCTGACAGTTGATTAGGGAGCTGAAAGCTGATCAGGTACAGTGTGGGTACTATTGTAGGTGGTGCCTTACCTCGGCCTCGTAGATGAACAGGATGACGTAGGTGATGGTGTAGATTGTCATGTAGATGCTCAGCTTAACCGATCCGCTGTGACTGATCCTGGCTCTGACACAGACACACAGACAGGGTGCACGAGGTCACTTGTTTGTCAGATGGAGATAGCCAGATAACATACAGACACCTATGCACAGGGATGTGAAGGAATGGATGCTTGCATAAAATTCTCTCTTGTCTTTACCCGTCCTTGTTCCACACACATAAACACACACACACCCTCATTCACGTCTTCACACTCCATTGCAGACGGCTTAATCAACACGAGCTATTCATCAGCACATATGGTGTCAATAATGCAGCGTTTACCTCCATCGGTTCCACACAGACGGAAAGCCCTCATTCACAATGATACAGCCCCAACACGACAACTGGCTTTGTGAGTGACACCATCTCTAGGGAGGGTGTCGGAGCTGCAGCGGTTGGGCTTGACAGTGGAAAAACACCGTGCCTGTGCCTCGCGCATGAGGACGTCTTGCACGCGTGTACACAAATGCGCACACTTAAGGACGCACGACCGCCCACAAGCACGGCCCCCGCCTCGTGTAAACAGGCAGAGGCTTGCATATGCACGTTAAGGCGTCTGCAAATTGTGCGTGTGTGCTTGGTTGGCTTTGCGGAGATAATTGGAATTAATTTCATTGGCATGAGGAATTTGACTCTGGTTCACAGCAGCCTCCAGGATGTGCAGAGATCACACACACACTCAAAGGAGAGCCAAACAACAACAACAACAACCAAACAAGGAATAAAAGGAACAACAGATAGAACATAGGAAGCCAGCGTGGATGCACAACGAGCCTTTCACTAGTTTTGCTGTGGTTGAGCCTATGCCCAGATTTACCATCAAACCATCCACCCATTCATCCACCTAATCATCCATCATCAACCACTTAATCCGAAATCAGGCCCCGGTGTCAGGTTGGAGCCTATCCCAGCGCTCATTCTTCAAAAGTTGGGAAACACCCTTGACAGGTCGCCACTCCGTCACAGGGCTTGAACAGTGAGGGGCTCAGCGTCTTGCTCAAGGACACTTCCGCACACTTTCTCCAGCGATAAAAATGTTCATCCTATATGAAAGGAATGAGAATGGCCACACTTGCCATCGAGTGTGAACTGGCTGAACAGGTGGACTTTAAAGACATGATGAAGGACTCTCCATCCAGCAAGACAAGGATGATGGCTGTAGAAGAGGAAAAGCTGATGCTATCTACTTCTACTACTTCTGGCTGTTAAGAGTCCTCACGACAGATCATCCATCCATGTAGCTTATGGGAGGCTCATTTTACATGTCACAATTAGTCTCCATGTTGTGGGGGTGGACATGGATTTATATGAAGCTTAGGGGATTTAGGTCAGATGCCCTTCATGACGCCCAGCGCTGGGTTCGAACCTGCAGCCTCTGGCTCTCTTCGCGTCCACTCCAACACCGAACTGCCACTATATTTCCTACAAACTATACAACTCACCAGTACCACGACTCCACAACCCATCACACCCTTACGCGATGCTGCGTACTACCACTCTGTTATCTGTGTGCCAGACGTATGCACTACACATTCACCTTCCACCTGCCTCACAACTCCATACTACACCACGCACCCATGTAAAAACCATGACAACCGCTCTGATTGTAACCAGTATACAGCCGTGGTTTGTGTACTCACGACTGTACATTTCTATTACAAAAAAGAATAATTGCACATCTGGTTCAAAGAGGCAATGCATATCTCGGCTACGTAGGCGAAACATCTTGACCAGAGGGGGCTGTTTACAAAGAGTCCCATTTACATAATAAGTGTCTATTCCTGCACCATGCTGTCAAGTGTTCATGAGGGAGCTGGCCTGGGGGGAAGAACTGTCCCCGTGTCGGTGAGTTCCAGTGCACACTGCTCTGTAGTGCTTGCCAGAGGACAGGAGTTCAAACAGACTTATCTGGGTGTGTGTGTGTGTGTGTGTGTGTAGGGGGGGGTCGTCTGTGTGGATCCCGCCCGCCCGTTTCTGGGCTCTAGAGATGTACAAATCCTGCAGGGTGGGCAGGGGGAGTGCCAAAGATTATTTCTGCTGTCCTTACTGTGCGCCACAGTCTGTCCCTAGCCTGTTTTGCTGCTGCTCTAAAGCGAACCGGAGGCATCGGAAAGATGCACACACACCACAGACCCCCTACCTTGTGACGGTGAAACCTTTTCCCAACAGTATCAGCATCAGAAGGAATACCAAGAAACTGACCGAGAACAGTAATTTCCCTGGAGAGAGAGGGGGGGGCAAGAGAGAGGGGGGGCAAGAGAGAGAGAGAGAGAGAGGGTAATTAGGTTGTGGTTGCTGAATCTGGAAAACCATAATGGGAGATGAAATTTAGGTCGTCCCATGAGGGCGCACACACACTACATCGTCCTACAGGTGCACGCTCACACTCACACCAAGTTACACGTAGCAATCCTTCCCACCTGGTGCCACTCACATCCACCACCATCCATTCCCTTGTTCTCCTAGTGTCATTCCGGTGGGAGGAGGGCGTCAGCGGGTCAAGCTGTGACCACTAATGTAGGAAGATGGGAATTGGACTCACCGAGTATTTTCAGACTGCCGTTGCCAACTCCATCTCGAGCATACAGGCCCCAGTAGATACAATGGAACAACAGGCTGAGCACTGTCAGATGAAGGAGAGAGGGAGAGTCGGGTGTTTAGTTAAGGACAGCGGTGGAGGGTGAGAGGAGGGGGGAGGAGTGAGGAGGGGGACGAATTGGAGTTAGAGAAGGGGGCAGAGAGAAGGACAGGAGAGGTTCGGGGAGGATTTGTCAGGGAGAACGGGAGACGCCAGGGGAGAGGGGAGATAATGAAGTGAGTGGGGGGCACAGAACGGAGGGCAGAAGTAAAGAAAAAAAATAAAAATAAAACACAGACAGAGGGAATAACTCAGTGGGGGTGTGAGAGAAACAGGCAGAGGAAAGAGCCAGATAAGGAGGGAAGAGGACAGAAGGTGAAAGAATTAGAAAGGGGCCAGAGAGGAGGGGGATCGGGGTGAGAGGATGAGAGTGAGAGATAAGCACTGAGGAGAATTTGTCAGAGAGAGCATGCTCCACTAAACACCGCAGAGGAGTGCCTCCATTTGCAAACGCTCCCTTTCATAGGCTAATAAATGTGATGATATCTCTGAGGGACGGATGACAGGTAGGAGATGGCTCTCGCTATCTGAAGGGCTTATTGTGATGTCGCACAGCATCCGTGTGGGATGTGGACAGGCATCCGTCGACTCATCTGCAAGAGTTGTGTGTGTCTGTGCACGTTGCACATGATCATATCATCACTCACCCTCCACACCTGCCGCCATCATAAACATCTTGTAAGTTGTATGAAGGAGCTGTCTTCCCTTCAGATTGTCTGCATGGAATATAGAAGAACCAACAGTGAAAAGGAGGAAGGAGAGAAGAGGAGGATGTCAGCAGAGATAAAAGGGATGGAGATGGGTTAGCAGATGGTGAGAGAGAGAAAGGGAGAGAGAGAGGAGGGGGAAAAGAAAAGAACCACATAGATGAGGAAAAACATCCACTAGTATGCATATTAATTCATACTATATTACCATGGACGTCATTTTGAGTTCTCTCTAACAGGTCCAGCAAGACATAGTTCTGCATGTGGTTATTTAAGCAAGCAATTTCCCGACATAACCATCAGTATTTACAGAAGTGGCCAGGTGGCTTCAGCAGATTTCTACAAAGAGAGGAAGTCATAGACCACAGACACGATAAGCAGTCCATGGAGGACCAGGCAGTCTGTGAGTCATCCAAAGGGAATCAGCAGCATCTTCAAAGATACTCTGATGGTGAAGATAAGAATCACACATCCTTCATCCCATCGAAAGGAAGAAGATGAAGAAGAAGAAGAAGAAGAAGGAGAAAAAAAATCCACCATATATTTCTGGATGCACCCACTCACAAACATTTCTCGGAGGTGCTGCATACCCCTTCTCAAATCTATGTAGACAATGGAGCTCGACACCTCCATCCATAAATGGATTAGAATTGAGGTTCATGAGGTGCGTCATACCTAAATTACTCGGTTATGTATTGTTCATACTTATAGATGGAAAGATATGTGCACTATGACCTTCATGTCACAAGCTCACTTCTCTTACCTATGGCCTCCCACCAACCTTTCCATTCAAACACCGCTCCACCCAGACCTCCCCCTCCCTCCACTACTCTGATAGAGTGGTTTTCATGCCATGTCGAACTATGGCCCCCACCCCCACCCCATGGACAGAGGAGGAGTAGGAGGCATGCTCCACCTTTACTTATTTGTGGGAACATGGGAACGTACTCCTATCCCATCAAGGAAGAATGTAGATTTTATAATACATTAGGATCTTCATGGCCGCCGTGCTCTATGAAGGGCACAGCTGCCAAGTCAGTCCACTCATGGGAAATGGGAGGGGGGGTAAGTGGGGGGACAGAGTGAGAGAGAAATCAGGGGGTAGTGAGAAATAGAGAACGGGAGAGGATGGGGTACTTACAGGCAAAGTAACAGGAGAGGAGGAAGACCATAGTGAAGATGACCAAGAACGTGATGTCCGTCTCAAGGATCCCTGGAATGGAGGTGAAGAGAGGCAGAGAGAGAGAGAGAGAGAGAGAGAGAGAGAGAGAGAGAGAGACATAGAGAGAGAGAGACATAGAGAGAGGGAGAGACAGAGAGAGAGAGAGAGAGAGAGAGAGACATAGAGAGAGGGACAGACAGAGAGAGAGAGAGGGAGCGCCAGA
>OMLC01042684.1:0-13942 GCA_900302585.1 Regalecus glesne | reverse complement strand
CACACACCCGCTCACAGAGATTTTGAAAAATGTAATCATAAAGGGATTTGTGACTAGCAACCATCATTAAGCTTTTAAGGCTAGCCACCACCATTAAGCCAATTTTACCATTAAAAATCAGAAAACACTTCAGGGGGCATAGCCATTAACAAACCATCATAAAGCCTTGAAACACCAGAGGGCATCAACATATCAAGTGCATCATTAGCAATTGGTCATGAAAGTAACCTCTACTTGAGACAAATAATTTAAATAAGGTATTAGAATTCCTGCGATCAAGATCAAGCCCATTCAAAACAACTTAATGTCGCTTAAACCTGCCAACACAGTCCCAGCTCAAAACGTGCCTGTTCAAAACGGGTCGCTTGCTTGGCTGCTGCACCCAAATGGTGCACCAACCAATCGAAGGGAGGAGAACATCAGCTGCCTAAGTGTAAAGCAGTGGTGATTACGCATGCGGCAGGAGTTTCTGAACAGTTGAAATGTGCATTTTTCCAAACACCTCGTCTCATTTGCTTTTAAACCCCCAAAACACACTTTGTCAAAAATTGATCCAAGGATCTGGACCCCGTGTACAAATAGAGCAATGTAGTATACTCTGTTAAGCGCTCGGAGGATTGCAGTGGCTTCAACATTGGGGGAACTAAACAGAAACTGGTCAAGAGGATGGCACAACACAGAAGATCCAACACGTCAGGCCAGGACTCCACAGTCTACACCCTTCTACAGGCCAGTGGCGTCTCTTTCAAGGATCATGTGCACACCCTTGATAGAGCAGAACACTGGTTTCAACATGGAGTCAGAAATGCCATCCAAGCAAAGAGAGAATGACCATCCTTAAGGGGCGGGGGGGCTAAGAGAAAATTGACTTGTTATTATATAGTATTTCTCTAGTCGGAAGACCACTCGCCATCTTTCAATGCTGTGATTACAACTATTCCGTAATCCTCTATGAACACTACACATTACCATTAAAAGTCCAGTCAATGGTTAACTTGAATATGAAACCATCCTCGGTTTTGGTTGTAATGCAACTGTATTATCGATAAAGGTGTGGAAGTCTGCAGTCAGCTTAGACTGAAAATGTCCCCTGTGTGAGTGATGAAACATGTCTTACAATAATATGTTATGTCAAGACGAAGTGAGTGAACTTTTTTGTGACTTAGACGAAAACATCCCTCTATAAAGATTTTTCAGAACTTATAAACATTTTAACAAAAAGCTGTTCTAGCAGGTTTTAAGCCAAGAATGTTTAATAAACCATGGCAGTGAGCAAAGATTTAAGATTGTAATAATCAGTTACCAGAGGGGGAAACAGGAGGAGCAGTTCATATCCCCGCTGAAAAGGCCAAGGGCAGGGGGTCTTGTCATTAAGGTAATATCTAATGTCAGCTAATTCCAATGTAATGACCAGTACCGTTCCATCAGGATTTGGTCGGGGCCTTCATTAATGAACTGCCCCCCCCCCCACACACACACACACACATACAGTTTTCATATGGCTGCCAATACAGCCAACACGGGCTCATACAAAATACACTACATGCACTACTCGATCAACACCAACAAGACACCTGATCTTCAGCAATCCCAACACACTGCTGTGCGACTATTGCAGCATCACTATCACATGTTCCTTTATGTCTCTCAGCAGTCAGATTGCGTTCGTACAACACTTTGTACAAAAACAACTAGAAGAGTGCACTCTGCAGATTACAGATCTCTGCCGGGCGTATCTCTACCTCTCTGGTGCTCAAAGTTGGTGACAAACTGCCCCTGTTTCCGCTATCAGGAGAAGGGGCCCTTATTTAAGTACTTAAGATATGTTTAGCTATTGAATTTTTCATGGTATAAAATTGATGTCGGCAAACGGCTTCCATTTATTTTAAAGCAATAAAACAGTAAGAAAATCTAGCTTAGCCATTGGAAATGCTTCACTACTACTGAGGTGATTTCCAGCTGTGACTGTAATCAATACTACTCTTGAAATTGTGTTTTTATAGCAGATTGTTAACATTGGAGTCTCCGGCCCCTCAGAATCCAGCCCCCATCATGATGTCAGTTAAACATGACAAGGGGGTGTATTAGGTGAATTAATTTTTGTTCATCCAGTGTTCCTCCTATGGTAAGATCAGCAATGGGAATTTGCTGAGTAGTAAAGTAAGACTGGCATATTGTTTACATTCAATGCTCACACCCAAATACATATGGTGCATTCCATTCAAAGTCATAGGTCAGAGTTTCCAAGTTGAAATTCCCAATTTCCTACCTCTAAGCCTTCCAGATGCACCAAGCAAATGTAAACTAAAATTGTGGTCACGTTTGGAGTGCTGCAGTAATGGACACTGTTGCTACCTGATTTAAGTGCACTATGTGCATGAATGTAGCAAAAGCAAAAAGCATTGGTCAAGCGGGCTAGAGTGAAAGAAGAGAGGGTGCAGCAATAGCAAGAAAAACATTTTCCAAAGGGTTTTAATCCACCCAACCCTAAGAGGTTCTTGATCGGTCATAACTGTATACATAAAATTCTAGGCTGATAGGTCCAGTAGCTTGCTAGCTAATCTGTGGACACACATGGCCAAACACATAATCCCCTCAAGGCTGCCACCTGGTGGAGATTGCCAAGTTTCCACCTCATGTAGAGTTCACCAGTAACTAGCGCCATTTCAATAAATTCAATATAAAGTATATCCACTATATTAAATCTGGACACCAACCTGGATATGGAGTTCCACCTTACTTATGGGACTCATGGCTCAGTGGGTAGAGCGCACGCCTGAGGCTCAGGCGTTGCAGGTTTGTATCCTGCCACGTAGCTAGGTAAATGTGAGGCATTCATTATAAAGTGCTTTGAGTGGTCATTAGAATAGAAAAGTGCTTTAAAAGAACAAGTCCATTTACCATTCAACATATAAGAACAAGTCCATTTACCATTTAGTTCATTTACCATGGCTGCCTTCTCTCACAAAATTCCTCTAGCAATTTAGTCTATTTGGGAGAACATATTGAAAAATTCAGACAGTACTACCAGATTCTGAAAAAATATGAAGTAGATTGGCAACAGGATCTTCAGTAGCTGTGAATTAGGTGGCCATTGTGCTTAGTTTGCTCACAACCTGCTAAAAGCTCAAGGTCAAACTTGATGATGACACTCGGGACAAGCACCTATACATCACAAGGCCCCTGGGGTGTTCTGTCTCTATACATCAAAAAATTGGCGATTGGCTAATGATAGGGTCACTTGAATTTATAATCAGATTACAGCTTCAGGCTTCCAGAAAAGAACCAGTAATAAAAACTAGTGCGGGTCTGATGAGCTTTGATGTGTTTAGACGACATAGGAAATCTCTGCTCAGCCCCACAGGAAAACAAGTAAATGAGTTCAGACACATTTCAGGCTCACTTCAATTTAACTATAAAATAATAATGATTTTGACAGGGCTGGCAGGAAAGGCCCTGATGGCCCTGATACCCCCCATTGATAATGTCACATCATGTAATGTCTCGTCACTAAAGTCATGTCATATCATTCAATCACCCAGACATAAATACAGACCACCTCTCAGAATTTGCTGATAGTTTTAGATATATAATTTATGGGAAATGTGCCTTACTTGTGCACAGAGAAAAAAATAATCAGACATCTATATTATGCACACAAACAATCAGGAATGAAAATCTGGCTATTCATTCATTAATCTATTCCCTATATCACCTGATCTAAATTCAAGGTTCCAGGAGTCAGGAGCCTGTGTTTGTACATATGGATATTGATGAGTGATATGTATCCTATAGTGCAACGTTTCCATGATCCTACTCTTTAATCAAACATCTCTTTTCCAGAATGTTCTAACAGATGATACCATATGACGTTTGAGGATGAAACCATAGCACAGACATCTTGGAAAATTATAGGGAACACAAGATCATTTTGGGTCTAAATATCTCTCTTTCACTACTTGTGAGGACATGCATAGGCTAATGTGTGCACATACTATTACACATACACATCCACCTCCTTAGAGAGCAGACCGACAGGGTTGTTAAAAATTCATGACAGGGTTTTGACGAAGCTTCTCTCCCCTTAGGGAGATATGGAGAGGGGGCGGAGAGATATGTGAGGAAAGATACCTAATTACACTTCTCCTTTTCTCTGTCTGTATCTTTCTCTCCATCTCCCCCTTCTGTCTCTGTCTCTTCCCCTCCATCTCACTCCTCTCGGTCTCCGTTTCTCTCTCTCTGGCTCATATTGTCTTAAAAGGCTGTCCAAAGAGGTGGGCAACGCCATGGTCAAATTGATCAAATATGCTCCACTCTCCAGAACAATAATTACATCTGCCTTGCTCTCTCTGAGTGACTGACATCTGACTGCTCTAAACCATCATCCACCAATGGATATAAGTCCATTGTTAGATGCATGTCCTTTGAAAGGCTCGGATTTAGCACTACACTGGTTTGGTTAATGAAAACGCCTTACACCATCTCCATAGCAATGCTTTATCTGACTGCTCATTACTCTTCTTCAGCCTCAGTACCAAATAGATACACCAGCTCTACCATAATAATGAGGGCCACTCTGGCCCTGAATGACCGACCACCGAAGACACAATGGTAGCCACAGTTCCCTGGCTGCCCTAATGGCTGAAGGAGGAAGAGAGGGGGGAGGACGAGTGGAAAGATGCTGAGGAAGGAGTGGCAGAAACTCTGGTGTAAGAAAAGAGGCATACTTAATGGGATGAAATGGTCCAGGAAAGAGAGGAAAAATAACAGATGAAGGGAACAGGGGGGTTTGGACCCTGATAATTTGGTGCAGGTGCAAGTGCAACTTGAAGTGCACATGGGCATGTCCATTATATTTCAGGTAATTTGTTGACCAGAGAGGCAAGCATAGTCCAGGTGTAGGATGAATACATTGTAGTTAGTCAAATCAATTTTATTTTTATAGCCCATTATCGCAAATTAACAATTTGCTTATAAATGGTCTTAGGTGACTTCAACTTGACCAATCCAATCACCTCTCAAACCCTTTAAATACGCTGTACGGCAGCTTATTATCATTTTTTGAGATTAATAACCTGGGTGATCTTTGTTATATTTCTTTAATCGTCTTATTATATTTATTCTATTTACATTTTTTCTTTGTATTTCAGTTTTACTACTTTTGCTGGACATTTTCATTTTGTTTTTGTTTGTTTGACACCTGGGTCAATATAAATACCAAAAAGTAAAAGTTTATGTAGTGATCACAATATCTACATGTATGTAGGGGATTGGCTCTCAGTGTGGGGTCGGGGGTCCTTGACGGAAAATGTCTTTAGCCAGTTACTCTGATATAATCTGCCAAGTGCCATCTGATGACAACTGCAATCAACCCCACCAGCACACAAGAAAGGTGTTCTGTTATTACAATGGGACTTTCCAAATTTTAACAAAAAACAATAAAATGGAAAATGAATGTCTAACAAAATTTTAAAAACTAAAATGATTTTTCAGTTTATTCTAATTTATTCAAAAAATTGAATTGTTATTTGTTACAATTATTTATTTGACACTTTTTTCCAGCAGAGTGAAATATATAGGCCAACATTTATAGGCACACATGTGGATGTTCCCAAACATCTTCACCTAGACCACTCTGAAAATAGCTCATTGTACCCACATCTGCAATTAAATATGGTCTGAGCTTCTGCAGGGACAAATGCAAGCCAAAACAAACAACAGAATTGTACTGTGCCAGCAGCTCTCCATTAGTAAACTCCCTGCTGTGCCACCATACCATCTCAACACAGGCAGGTTCCTTTCGATCCCTGAACATATCTAACCGAAGCAGACAGGAAAAAGTTACCTTCTTCTCGGGGAAATTGCCTACCAGCCTGCATTTGCATTTCCACCAGTTTTTTTTAGCCCCAATTCTGTAATTTTTTGACAGTGGCAGAAAAAATGACCCACGTTGACCATGAGAACTATAATGCAAAACAAAGCTCTAATAACAATTAAGTGTTGTATTTCATATTTCATCCACCTGAGAGAAGACAAACATTTAGACTGGCCTGGGTGGCTAGAAGACATTAAAATTCCCACCTCCTAGACTCACCTTAATTTCTTCCTGCTCTACTCAGCAACCTTAGTTGTCATTTTTGGCATTCAGACCCAGCTACCCAGCATACAATTATTTAAAAAGAGTAGTAAGAGAAGTTAAATGAGCCAGGCTCTGCTTATTATGCTGTCATGTCTTTGCAACAGAGGCAAATGGCTAGTTGCGGATAAAGTTGTGGGTTAGCATGGCTTAACTACCAGTTAGGTCAAAATGAGCTATCAGTTAAGGTTAGGTTGAGGTTATGTTGGGTTAGCAAAGGCAGGACAGCACAACAATGGGATTGTTCTGTAGCAATGATAGTCCTGGAGCAACATTTTACAATATCGTGGGACTAACACCAACCCAGCGATATCAGATCATTCATAGGAGCTGAGTCCCATCCTTGACGTAACATAGAGCGGAGAAGAAAAACTAGCATGATCAAATATGACCGTAACTACATGCCTACTCATAGGTGAGTTTTCAATAGGGTTTTAGTCAATCAGACACAGAGTAGGGTGAGTCTTTGCAGAACATTTTAAAGAAATAACTTGTAGAAAATGTATGGGAGTATATTAAATGTTGTTCTGCTATTGCAAGACATTTGGGGGCCCTGACCTTGAATAAGAATCAGATGCTGACCTTTTGTGTAATAAGTTTGAAAGCCCCTGGTCTAAAGCCTCAACAAGCCTGAAATCAATGGACCCTTCAGAACACAGTGTCTAATACGCCAGACAAAAAAACAACACAACACAACAGAGCAATAACAGCCTGAAAGACCATCAGCACTCACATCCACTTGCATCTTTTGTTCTCCCCCTTCTTCTGACAGTGTCTACACATTCCACTGCTAGTTATCTTTTCCCTGTCATGAGCCCCAACTCCAAGGGATGGCACAAGAGTAAAGAGATGAAGGGTAAGCATGACAAGCTCAAGACAGATGAGAATGGCTGAAAAGAGGAAAATGTAAATAATGAACAGATGGATTTACAGCGAGGAGAGGACACCCCAAAGAGAGAAATAACATTATGCCCATTCAGCATGATCAGAGTATACCTGGTTCTCATTAAAACTTGGCTATTGAGTGTTGCACAATGGTGAAGCACTCCAGATGAAGGAGGAGAGTTGGTCAGGGGTAGAACTGTGCATGACTTGTTTGTCTGAGACAGGCATGATTGAATGCAATTACCATCTATTTGTTTGTCACATACATTCTTATCATCCGATCATTCTGTCTCTTTGTGTGTTTGCGTGCACACATGTGCATATGTGTGTGCGTGTGTGTGTGTGTGTGTTTGTGTCTGAAAATCAGAGAGGTAGAATGAAAAGGTGAAAAGAACCGAGAAAGACGAGTAAAGGAAGATGGGGAGTGGCATAAAAAAGAGCAAGACAAAGAAAGACTGATAGAGGGAGAAGGAAGGAGAGACAGAAAAGGTGGGATGAGCAAGGAGAAAGAGTAAAGAAATTAAAAGAGAGGGTTGTGAAAAAACAGGGGCAGGAGAGAAGAAAGAGAAAAAGAGAAGACAGGTGTGAAGCAGAGATACAGAAGGGATGATAGATGAAGAGTGAGGGGGGCAACCAAGGGATTTTCAGCTGTGAGAGAGCCAAAAAGGAACAGTGCTGGCTCTCATGGCCTGTCTCATACCCCTTCTACAGCAAGGCAGTTTGAAGGCTGGTTCAAGCCAGTGCCTAATATTTAACCATTTCAATAGCCAAGGAACCGGCCCTCAGCTCGGATTACTGGTTCCATAACGGCACCAACTCTTTGCTGGATTAGAAGAAAGAACCACTTACATCAAGGGCTGAGAGGGGTATTACCGTGGCCAACGACACGAACAGGGGATGCATTACTCGGCTGCAACAATCAGTTCTGCCAAATAATGCAGGACACTTAAAATAAAAATTTGATAGGAATCAAATAGTCTTACGAGTACACACTGAAAAATAGCAAAGAGACCAGTCTCTTGGGAGAGCTCCAGCCAGATCACAGTGGGCTTTGTGAACGTGACTGCCGACTGCCTGCCAATTTGTGGAGCTTCTCAACTCCGAAAACACTGCAGCAAATGTTCAATTCCTCATCTATCGTCACAAAACTGCCAATATTCTAAATCTACACAGTCGATTTCTTCCCCCAACTTTCGAGAAGTGTACAGATATACACAGTGACATAATGATGTAAGCTGAACCAACTGCGATCCAGTATGAGCACCAGCCCAGAGCTAGAACAAAGAAGGTGGGTGAGTTTAAATACTTGGTGTCAACTGTTCAAAGTGACGAGAGTGCTGGCAGGATGGAGTTGGTGGAAAAGTGTCAGGGGTGATTGGTGACAGATGGGTATCAACAAAAGTGAAAGGAACCCTTTACAAGACAGTGGCTGGAGCAGCTAGTATGTTGCATGGTTTGGAGATGGTAGCACTGATGACAGGATAGGAGGCGTAACTGGAGTTGTCAGAGTTGAAGGTGCTAAGATTTTTACTGGGAGTGACAAAGATGGAAAGGAACAAGTATATGAGAGGGGCAGCTCAGGTAGGATGGTTTAGTGACAAAGCAAGAGAGGCATGACTAAGACAGTTTGGACGTGCAGAGGAGAGATGCTGGTATACTGGGAGAAGGATGCTGAATATGGAGCTGCCAGGCAAGAGGAGAGGAAGAAGACCAAAGAAACAGATGATCTGCTGTGGCGACCCTTTGATGGAAGCAGCCAAAAGTAGTAGAAGTGGATACAAACGGGTACAATTACTATCAGTCTGAGCATAAATATACTAGACATCTTTAGTACAAACATGTAAAATTAATGAATTGATTATTACCAGGTTACACAAATAATCTAACCTTCAAGTTCAAGCTTCAACCTAAGAGAATGGGGGGAAACGTAACAGCATAAAAAGAAGTTACTAAAAGGGACGTCTTATTCCAATTTTGGAGTTGCAACGGGATATATTGTATTACATTACATTTGTTATCCCCTAAAATAATTATTTTAGAGAATACAAATTATAATTTGTATTGAATTCTTTTTCGCTGACTGTAATAGTCGCTTGGCCCTGTAAGTCTATTTAGATTCCCCCATCTGTCCCGGTCTCCCTCTCTCTCTGACACACCCAGATATACACCAACACACAAGCATATAGGTATATGCAGAGCACGCACACACACACACACACTCAGAAGCAAACTGACACCTCTTGTCTGCTGTTAATATGATCAGCACACAGCAGAGATGGGAGGTTAAGTAACATCTGCTCCCGGGACTGAAATATCTCTGATCGCATCAAGCCTCTACTCATTACTTTATCACACACACACACACACACACACACACACATCACTCCTTGTGCTCATGACCATAAAATACTGATGGCAAGCAACAAATTGCAAGTTTCAATTAATGCAGTGCTCATCACCTGGGGCACAGACACTATATTTTACACATTCATATTTACACTTAAGTATGCAGCTGCAATTAAATGTAGTTTGAGCCACTGATTTAAATATATGGTAATTTACAAAGAATACACTACCTTATCTGAGACATAGGTTTAATTCACTAATATGGCACATTTTGATAAACTAATGAAGAATTGTTAGCCTATGGTCATTTCTCTGAATGTTAAAAACATGTAATTATGTGTTGATGTGAGGGATCTCCATTTTGACTGAAAGGCTCAAGATGAGTAACACATTCACTGATGTTTCCTCAATGAAGGTAAGCAAACTTTTAAAAATCTCACTTAGAGATTAAACCTTTTGTCCGCTCATACCAACACAAAACACTACACAAAAGGTAACTGAGGAGTAATTCCACATGAAATTTTAGGTGAACCAATTCAACGGTTTCCAGAATTAGCCAGCAACTGCTCTACAGTTTGAAACTTGAAGTCCCACAGGAACTTAGCTTTGCCATTCTCGGCCTCCTTTGGGGGAGTCTTTCATTGGAACTGGAAATTTAAAATCTGTATCCAGTACAGATTTTCCTGTACAGCCTTTCTAGTCACTGGTAGGATTTCTCTATATCAGCTATGTCTTCTCTCTTTAAATGGTACATCCCATGGATGGGCTTGATATCCATGACACCCCTTCTTCTTCCTCTGCACCCTCTGTCTTCTGCTGCCTGAGGTACTCAGTAGTTTGTTCTTGGAAGGGGGTGTCTGATGTTCCATGGTTGTCTTTTGTTTCATTCTGGATAGCAGCTCTGACACTCACTGAACCCTCAGCCTCCATCTTTTCGCTTATCATACAGTCTCAGGCTACTGGACTCCAAGTGGAACCATCTGTGCAATGTGACGGGTTTCCATGCTGATATCTGTGGCCTTTACCTCCTCCTCCTTAGGCCAGCTTATTATTCCAGCTGTGAACATGATGACTGGTGGGTCATATGTATTGATGGCTTGGGTGTTATTCCACCCACTGAGCTGTCTCCTCAGGACCTGCCTCTCTCTCTGGAGGTATATGGCTATAGCTGACCTCCTTGCTGCTTCTCTGTGGTTTCCATTTGCCAGTGGAATACGCAGGTCCATGTAAATGGTACTTGCAACTGTACGAACGTTAACTCTACATCCTCATCACCTTTCCTTTTTCCTGCCATTTAACCACACCTGTCCAGTCCGAATGATATCCCAGGGCAGCAGTGGGAACATTGCATCGCCTTGGTATATGCCATATTTGATGGTTAGCTGCAGGATTGTTTTTGAGTGTTGTTTCCACTGCTGCATTGAGTTCTTGATGAAGGCTATTTGTGTCCTGCTGGGTTTGTACAATCCTAAGCATTCCACTAACCATGTGTGGGGCAATAAATAATCAGCTTTCTTGATAATCAATCCAGGCTGTGTTGGTCTGCCTAGTCTCATAGTCTTAGGTGACTGCTCTATCAACCAGTAGCTGATGTGTTGACCCCCTGGTGTTCTCTCTCCCTTTTTGAGTTTCACTTATGCATTGACTTGTGTTCCTTTTCAGCTTAGCTGCTAGGATGCCTGACAGGATCTTCCATGATGTGGAGAGGCAGGTTATTGGCTAGACGGTTGAGGGTGCTGTACCCTGGAGGAGATCCTGTTCTATCTTGTGTTAGCCGGTCATGGTGAGACTCTGATGTTAGCAGCTGGTCCATCAGTGTTGCCAGGCATTCATGTCAAGACCTGGTGCAATCTAGCTCTTCATGCTCAAGACTTATTGTTGAATATCATAATTCAGCTTCACACTGTCCTCACAAAAATATATAAAATGTCCCACTGTCAGTTTTTGCATCATTTTTATAACTTGTTTGATATGCATGGCTATAACAGCTAGTAACAAAAAAGAGGTGAATCAGTTTAACTGGAACTTGGAAGTTTATTAATCTTATAGATAAAAGTATTTGTGTGTGTGTGTGTGTACACACACACACATGTCCATACCAGTCTGCCTTTTGCTTGAACAGGACTGCGTTAGTAATCATGTTTTTAATTACATTACATAGACAGTGAGAACAGACAAAGAAAAGAGAATAAGAAAGAAGAGACACGTCAAAGTAATTGGATCTAGCCTCAGACCTTTCAGATTCACTATGTAGTGAACCACTTTTGACAGAATCAAGGCTTTAGAAGCACCCTCTCATTCTCTTCTTCCCTCTTCTCTGCAGAGAAAAATGTATTGACCCCCTACATCAGTCTCTCACTGTTGCAGAGACATGGGTTTGTGTGTCCATATCAGTGTCTATGGGGGGGGCTTTTTTAACTGGTTAAGAGCTGCTAAATCAGTAATTATAAAACCTTACATGCAACAATATAAGATAGAACTAAAATAGAACACTCATTACACACATGCAAGCACACTTGTAATATTTGTCATACATACATACACCTGTGGCTAGATTAACTGAGGCCTCTCTAAGGTCATCCGTCATGCAGAGTTGGAAAAGAGAGAAGGGGGGAACTTTAGAAAGTTTCAAATTAGTTAAAAACTAAATGAAAGTGGCTGAAGTGCCTCAGGCCATCTCCATTTCTATTGACATCAAAAGAGTCACTGCCTATCCAATATCAAAAGCACTGAACAAGAAAGTAATTCCCAGCTGCAGAGAGAGACGTTTTCTTTTGAAACTTTACAACCAACTACATTCATTTGACTTGGCAACTTAGTTTTTAATCTTTAGGGTTCCCAAATGCCTTCTACTCAGTGCATCCATTTGTCTAGTCTATCCATCCATCAATACATGCATCCATCATTTCCCCCTCTTTCTTGTCACCTTTTCATCTTTTTATCAACCCATTTATCCGTCTTGGGATAAAAAATCCAATATCAGTGCGCCCTAAGGTTATCCAACTAGGGAGAAAGTATGAGATACAAATAGGCAATGGAGATTAAGAAGTGATCGATGTTGGAGGGTTTGCTAGAGTGCTATCACCAGACTATGGGAACAACTGTACCCACCATCACTATTGTCTGTTGGTACTCTTTCTTGAGAACTGCTTAGGGGTTACTATTCAGCTTCCTGCTGCTTACAAGACTTATCTCGACATTAGTATGAGCACTATTGTGAACACTTGTGAACACCCTACTAATAAGAAAAGAATGAAAATGCAGAAAAGGCAGATATGAAGTGCTGTGAACTCTGTGTAAATGCATTTTTTTTAAAACACTTAAAATTCCTGATGAGCATCTCTGACCCAGTTCTGCTTAAATGAAGAGAGAGAGAGAGCGAGAAATACTGAGAGATTGAGAAAGAGATAGAGACACACACAGACAGAGAGAGAGAGACTGAGAGAGATCCCCAGGGTCAAAACTCTCATTAACAATTGGAATACTGCAGAAGAGAGCTGTAAGTCTCAATGCTCTGCTTTTCCGTAAACACGCTTTGGCAACCACTCCATACTATACATATACTGTCTCTTTGCATGTTGAGTTCAAACATCACCTCTCAACTGAAATATTAGCCAGCTATATAGGAAAACAGTAATAAAAATAGGGCATGTGGACATTATGTGGAATATTCAACATTCACTTAATAGTTCATGGGATGTAGGTTTGTTGTCAAATAGAGGTTGGTCAGAGGGTGCTCATAGATTTAACAGGGAATTTATTTTTTGCGTGAAAGAGATGGGCGAGTCAATGTATTACTTTTGTTTCTGGACATGCTTTCATCTGTGTGGTATGTGTGTGTGTGAGCTAATTATTCATGGGTCAGAGAGGGAGAGAAAAAGGGAGCACAAAACAGAGAAAGCAAGTAAAATAAAAGGGGGCAGGCATAAGAAATAGCAAAATAATAATCTAAGACTGAGAGGGTGAAGAAGGGGGAGACAGGAAAGGTAGGATGAGCAGGGAAAAGGGTTATTTTTCAAAAATCAAAACCACTCACTCTATTGATGCCATTGATCAATTGTACTACACCATTTGTTATACTTGAAATTATGGTGCGGTAGCTCAGTGGGTAAGGAACTTACAATCCAGAGGTAACGGGTTCAAATCCACCACAGTGTTTCGGGAAGGACACACTTAATCCCTCAAACTCCATCTAAGTCTGTGTCCACCCCCATAATATGGAACTAAGTGTGTCACGTAAAATGGACCTTTTATTATACTGGAAATTATGACAACATTACAGAAACAGTGAAAGGTTACATCGGGTTTAAATCAGATGTTCCAAGCTTCGGCCAAGGGAGATCAAGGGAATCATAACATCATAAAAATAATACTTATGAAGAGACATCTTATTCCAATATTGGAGGTACAACTGGGAATATTGAAATGCGTTACAGCACATCTGTTATCCACTAGAATATTTTTTATTCCTTCTCTCATACTGTATTAGTTACTCAGCCCTGCCATAACGTCTCTCTCTCTCTCTCTCTCTCTCTCTCTCTCTCTCTCTCTCTCTCTCTCTCTCTCTCTCTCTCT
>OMLC01042680.1:0-19320 GCA_900302585.1 Regalecus glesne | reverse complement strand
TCTCTCTCTGTCTCTCTCTCTGTCTCTCTCTCTCTCTCTCTCTGTCTCTCTCTCTCTCTCTCTCTCTCTCTCTCTCTCTCTCTCTCTCTCTCTCTCTCTGTCTCTCTCTCTCTCTCTGTCTCTCTCTCTCTCTCTCTCTCTCTCTCTCTCTCTGTCTCTCTCTCTCTCTGTCTCTCTCTGTCTCTCTCTCTCTCTGTCTCTCTCTCTCTCTGTCTCTCTCTCTGTGTCTCTCTCTCTCTCTCTCTCTCTCTCTCTCTCTCTCTCTCTCTCTGCCTCTCTCTGTCTCTCTCTGTCTCTCTCCAGATATAGATGCAGTGTATGGGGAAGACTGCCAGCCAAAATACCATACTGTTCTGGAGCTGCGTCAGACGCGGGTCATCTGGAAAAACTGCCTCATCCTCAGCTTTACTCTGTGAGTGTTTTCCACACACAGAGAAAAGTTATAAGAGGCGGCGTGGGTAGAGGGGTTGCCTGGCGATCGAAAGGTTGCAGGATTGTTCTCCGCACCTGCAGAGAAGCGTGTCGAGGTGTCCTTGAGCAAGACACTGATCCCCCTAACTGCTCTGCCCTGTGATGGACTGGCGACCTATATAGGTTGTACCCCGCCTTTCGTCCAACGAGAACGGAGATAGGCTCCAGTTCCTCTGCGACCTGATTTCAGATAAGCGGTTGACAATGGAGAACAAGATGGGGGTTTTTATGAATTCTGGACAAATTTATTCCAGAGAGCGCTTCTTCTCTCCTTTTTGAAACTCACTGGAGTCATGAAGTGAAGCAGAAAATAATGTTGGAAAAAACATTTAAAGAAAGGAGAAGGATGTTGAAGCCTTATGAAAAATGATCAGATGGTTGGTTGTGCAGGGAGGTGGTGCAGCCCTGTACCAGGAGAGTGTTTTATTAATGTTTCCAGGCATGTGGTGCACATAGTATCCACACGTCTGTACACCACCAAATGTTTCAGTGCACCTACAAGTCATTTGCATTTGGTGCATGTTTTTTAAGATTTTGTTGACTTTCTCATTGTTTCTGTATTGGAATGAATTCTGTCTGGACATGCTGTTTTTGTTATAATTTTCCCCTGCAGGTTAATTGGAACAGGCATCCAGTACTGTTTCACCAGAAACCTGCACAGCTACTCCACCAAATTCTACTTCAGCTACTTTCTCCGGGTGCTAACTGGAGCGTTGGCCTGCCTCTTCCTCTGCTTAACGGTCAATCACTTTGGCCGTCGTGGTATCCTGTTGCTGTCGGCCATCATCACTGGGCTTTCTTCACTGCTGCTGCTGGCACTCACTCAATGTAAGACACGCCTTATTATTATTCCAGCCCTGGCCCTACTTTAAAGCAGCAAACCACTTAAACCGAACCTCTTGTTTATTCATTTTCTGAGGACATGAATCAAAACCGCGTTAAACTGATGTCAAACGGTAATCTGACGCTCATTTGTCTTGTTGTGTTGTTGTATAGCACTCCTTAGAGTAGATCAAGTTAGTCTGGCAGCACAGAGGTAAATCTATTAGGGGCAGCATAGCTCAGTAGGTAAAGTGGTCATCTGGCGATCAGAAGGTTGCAGATTCCATCTTTGGTCCTGTACAAAGCATGTCAAAGTGTCCTTGAGCAAGACACTGAACCCCTTACGGCTCCTTGAGCACCACATGGTGGCAGCTCACTGCTCCTATACAATAGGATGGGTCAAATGCAGAGAATTACAAATGTCCCCTTGCTGGACTGATAAGCCCAGTATTTGTTGTTCTTATTATTATTAGTAGTAGTATAGCACATATCAACATCAAGGCATTCAATGTGCTTTACACAAAGGATAAAAGGCATCAACAAAAAATCTCAAAGCCACACAAGGCAATTAAAATGTATTTAAAGACAAATGTAGTGTAAGATGATGAGCTAAAGCTTCACATTTGATGTAATAAAAGGCAGCAGCAAACAGGAGAGAAGACTTCAGCCTTGATTTAAAAAGGAGAGAATTGCAGCACACCTGCAGTTTTCTGGGAGTCTATTCCAATAGTATGGGGTGTAAAAACTTGCATTTTCCCCTCCATGTTTAGTTTTGACTTTGGGGACAGGAAGCAGAGCTATCCCAGATGATCTGAGAGGTCTGGAGCTGGAATTTGAAATAGATTTTTCAAAGGACAGGAATGTGATCCCCATGTTTGGCCTTAGTAAGGATTCAAACAGAAGTGCTTTGAATAGACCGAAGCTGTGTAATCGATTATAGAGGTGGCATAGCTCAGCAGATAGGCCGGTCATCTAGTAATCAGAAGATTGGTGGTTTTATCCCTGATTCAGGTCTGAGTCCATGACACCACTATGATTCCAGGGTTGGTTTCTGTAGTGACCCAAAAATGGGAGTAGCCAAAAGTGGTTGTACTAGATGCAGATGTTAAACAGGAGCAACCCCAGAATGGATCCTTGGGGAACTCCACAGGTTATTTTTGTTCACTCAGATTTGTTATTACCTATGAATGCTATTTTTTCCTGTCCTGTAAGGATTTAAACCGGTGTAGTGTTGTGCCAGAAAATTCAACCCAGTTTTCTGTTGGGTAATATGTTGTGGTTGACATTTTTAGATGCAATACTCTGATCCAATAATACCAGGACTGATATTATGCCACTGTCTATGTTTAAACAGATGTCATTAGACTTGAACAAGAGAAGTCTCAGTGCTGTCTCGTGGTTGAAATTCTGACTGGATGACATCAAAACGGTGTTTATAGAAAATACGTTATTCAGTTGCTAGAGAACAGCCTTTAGGATTATTTTACTTCAGAACGGGAGGTTTGATATGGGCCTACAGTTGTTATATACTGAAGTGTCTTGGTTGTTCTTTTTTTAAGCGTGGCTTGACGACAGCCATTTTCAAGGAAAACGGCCGTCTTTCTCTCGGGAAAGAAACCCGAGAAGAGATGTGTTGGCGATTTGTTTACCTGAGGAAATGCAAGTAGAAATATTTTTGGAAAGTATTTTGGTAGAATATCAAGGCAGCAGCAGGAGGAGGATTTCAGATGTTGTATCATAGCCTCGACATTTATATAGTAACTCTGTCCTGGGAGCTGGATGTTTAACTTGCTAGCAATAACTACACAGACAACTGAACTTCTGTGGAAAATCTATCCGTATTGAATGTAAGTCATCAAAAAAGTTTGTATTGCATTTATGTGACCTATACAGTTGTGTTAAAACAATAGCAGTCTGTGTAAAAAGGTGAGTAAAGCTCAACATCCTTATAATAGCTTTTATTTCCATAGATGCAAATGCACTGTGAACACTACATATTCTATTCCAAATCAAAACATGAAAAATAAATAATCACAATTGTTATTCCTTCACAGAAGGTGAAGAAAAAGGAATAGTAGGCTGTTCACAAAAATAGCAGCGTCTGCATTTTTCTTGATGAACTCCAACATTTACTGTATAAACTGAAAAATCCCTGAAGATTTAGCTTTCCTGTGAATCACTGAACTAATATTAAGTTACGTAACCACTGTCACACAACTCACTAAAGTATCTGCACTGTAGCGTGGGTGGGAGCAAAAAGTCTTCTCATCTCCCAACATCTCATTCATGATGTGGTAAAATGTGTTTTTAAAGACTCCTTTTTTTTATCTGAAGAAATGAGTAACCGATGGCTAGAGCGACGAACGTTAGTGAGATTGAGGGCTGCCAGGGTTTTCATTTGTGCAGTTGCTAACCTTGCCTTGCATTTTTACACTTGTAATTACAGAAATGTTATTCATTATTCCATTTGGTATTTATACAGTGTTGGTACAGACCAGTGAGGAAATAAGAGTAGAACGAGTAGTATGGTGAAATAAAAACCCAAATGGGAAAAGATAGAACTAGAACAAGTCCGTTTACCATTTACCCCAGAATCAAATGTAAACACTCCACTGTAAGAAATTAAAATAGGATATCACAGAGGAACTATTATACTTTCGGCCATGGTGTGCTTCTATGCCATGTGTGCTGAATGCATATGTGCAGGCTATTCACAATGGGAGTGTTTTTCTGATTGTCATCCATGGACGTTGGTATTCTCAAAATAGGTGCTGTCGTTTAGTTATGCAATTAATCAAAACCTAATTCTGACATTATGCATTCTATAATAAAGAGGAAAGTCAGATCGAATGTGTTGTACATTAATCACAGATTTCATTTGCACTCGTTTGTGTCGCTGCTCATGTTAACTAATTGTCCATGTGTGCGTCAGACCTGCGTGGAGGCCTGGTGCTGATGCTGTCCGTGGTGGGTCTGCTGTCCTCCCAGACTCTGGCCACACTCAGTGTGTTCTTCGCCTGTGAGGTCATGCCCACTGTAGTCCGGTCAGTGCGAGTCCAGTAACTGTGTGTGTGTCCCTGTATTTCTATCTTTTTAACAGTAACGTGATTTTAATTATTTTTACCATCAAAGTGAGGACATTTTGGCTAGTCTTCACTTCTTTAAGGGTCTGTTTCAGGTTTAAGATTTAGGGTTTAGGTTATGGCTAAAGGCTGGGAAATTAATGTACTAGTAAATGAAGGGTCCTCATAGACGTGTGTGTGTGTGTGTGTGTGTATTTTCTAAAGAGAACATGGAAAATGAATTAATAACATTGTATGCTTAGAATATTTTAGCTGAGCTCGCAGGTTTTCAGCACCATTTGTCGCTGTCCAGACGTCACATCATTGTGTGAGGTTTGGCTGGTACGTCCAATCCATTTAGACTGTTGAGGCTTCAGCTGGTTCTTGATACTGACAAGTGTGACCTACTATAAGCAATGGCTTTGACTTAAATACAAAGGCCACACGGACTGTCTGTGAGAAGTCCTGGAAAATGACTCCCTGAAACCAGTAGGAGCTGTGTATGGGTACATATGAAGGGAAAGTACAACCGTCTATAATGGCTCTCTGCATGTATCTATAACTTGCTGAGGCCTATGTATTATTTGATAAAATGAGTATTCTATGTTGATGCCTCTCATCTGGTTAAACATGCTCACGTTTATCCTCCTCTCTCTTTCCCTCTCCCTCTTCTCATGTCCAACTTGCAACCAGTGGTGGATGTCTGGGCCTGGTACTGGCAGCAGGATGTGTCGGCATGGCCGCCTCCTCTTTGATGGAGCTCCAGAACAACGGGGGGTACTTCCTCCACCACGTCATCTTTGCTTCCTTTGCAGTCCTTTCCGTGCTTTCCATCATGCTGCTGCCCGAGAGCAAACGCAAGCCTCTGCCCGACTCACTGAAGGACGGCGAGAGCCAGCGCCGGCCGCCACTCTTCCTGGCACGGGCCGACAGGGACAGCCTGCCACTGCTGTGCACACAGCCCCGCGTCTCAGAATACAACTCGGACAACTACTCGCGCTTAGTCTCTGCCACAAGGAGGATGCTAAGTAAAGACTCTTTGCCCTACAACATCGCTGTGCCAGCACACCCACCACTGCTGGCAGCCAACACAGGGCCAGTAGAAAGGCAGGGTCAAGAGAATGGGGTGCTGAGAGATGAAATATCATAGCAAGACTCTCCTCCTCTGCCATATAGACTGTGATCATCCAAAGACTCTACATTCAAGAACACTCCTGGTGTCATCCAGTGGATTATCTGTTCCAGCCAGTTGTCACCACATGGAGCAGGCCTCAGCTCAGATGCAGTGCATGTTGGGACTGGTGGCAGTTAGTCAGATGAGTATGGCTATGTCAGACTTTGTTGTGGTATTCTTAAGCAGTCATTGCTGCTGGCATAGGAAACCATGTGCCATTGACTATGCAGGTTTTCCAACCAATCACAACACCAGTTGGTTTTGCTGATGAGCACAACTTCGGACTCGGAGGAGAGTCACCAGTGAAGTCACATTATCTGGTGACTGGTTGGCTGGAAAACTGGCATGCTCATGTCATTCCGTGGCACACAGCTGCATTGTGCCTTATTATGTGGTTGTGCTGTGACTCTTCAAAGTGAGTTAGAAGAATTAAGAGTTCTGTGCTGTGTCTCGATGCACTAAAACACTCTTTACAGTTTACTGAGGGCAGACTTGGCTTCCCTGTTTACCGGAGGGCCTCCACACAAAGCTGCATTTGCCATTTTATCTCAATAAGCAAGTTCCCATCAGAGCGAGTGCACACTCCATAATGTGGCAAACAAAGTAATGAAGAAGTGAGATCACACATGGAGCTGGGTGGCTTGTCACCAGCCTGGGAAGATGAAGAGTGTGGTCACGCCATGTGAGGGCTGCAGTCATGTGAACAGTGGGGCCTGTCCACTTAGCTGTGACTCAGGCATTTTCCTTAACGGTCTCTGTCCTGACACCTACCTGGCTTGTAGAAATGGTTCGGTTAGTGACTCTTGAGACGCGTAACCATTGAAAAGAATTAAAAGTGTTGACTATGAATTGTTTCCTTAAACAAGGTTCTCGAATAACAAGGAGTCTCATTCGCCAAGAGTGACCGTGTTGTCACAGCAGCTGAAGACCTTTAACAGGACGGTCTTTAAGTGAAAGGCATCAGCCATTTTGTACAGTGCTTCACTTTGTCTGAGGTACCCCGAGTTTGTTTTTCTCCAGTTAGTTGTCTCTATTTAATGTGTGTTGTTGTGTTCAGCACTAAGGCCGCTTATTACCAGTTCTCATGTGCAACATGAGACGTGTTACACTGAATGTTACCTGCATGTGTGGTAGTTACTTACAACGCCAGTAGAGGGAGCTGTTCTCCCAGAAGTCTGAATTCAGTGCTTGCCAGAATGTGATGGGAGGAGTATTTTGTGTGCCTGTGTGAAACCCAAAGTACAACCAGTATTTGTGAGTTTAAATCCACACATTACCAGTGACCCGGTGATCCCACGGGAAAATAACTTCCCTCTGCCCATCTCTCATCAGTTAAGATGGACTCGAACACAGACAATAGGTGAAACCAGGGCTCTATGTAAAGGTTTGAGGGTTTTTTCGTGATCCTGACCAACCACATGTGACTTTGTATTAGGTTTATTTTCCCATGAACTTTTTCCTGAACATTAGTCCAACAACTGGGAAACCACTAAAAGATTTTCTGCACTGTCACAGGCTGAAATCTTACTTTAGGATCAGCTGCAGTCCAGAATTCTGAAGAGCTAGATCATCTAGAGGAAAGTATGCCAATTTTACCTCAAGGTGTCCTGTTGCACAAAATAAATGTACAGGTGAAACGCTCTTGTAGTCTGCTTACTGTGCCTTAAAGCTGAGTCCACTTACTATCTAGGCTGCCTATGCCACACTGCTGTGTAAAGAAACGGACTAGGCTTTCTAACAAATCTATGCAGCCTCTCAAGGCCAATGCAACATGTCTTTTGAACTGCAAGCATGTCACTTGCAGCTATGAACCAACTGGATTGCATTTCCACAGCAAGTTCACTGATGGCTTAAGACACAGATCTGGGTTTTTTTATACTACAGGCATACTGATAGATTTTATTTGTGTGGAAGGCACATGTTGATTGATGGCTGTAAGTGATAAGATATTCACACACCCCTTCTGCACACAGTGAGATGAGGTGCTCAAGGAGTCTACAGGGAGTCTGTAAATGTGATGACTGCACTGAAAGTCAGAGTAAACAGAAGAACCAGTAGGCTGAGAGAGGGCACGGCACCAGCATTGCCCAGGTCAGGGTAGCCATAGCTCGTCCTACAGGAGTTCTTCACCTCATCGTACGGGATGGGAATATCATCTGGATTGATGCCATTCAGACTATCACGGATCTAAGAAAGGAAAAAAAAACATAAGACACCAGATCTGAGAGCAGTGGGGAAGAGGATGAGGACATGTCAAAGAGATGTTACTATGGTGCTTAGACTAGAAAACCGTGATACAAGAACAAGTCAGTTTACTGTGTGTGTGTTCAGTCTTCAAACATTTGCTGGCTAATTCAACAGAGAAGCTCAGTGACAAGACTTCTGGTCTGCTCCAAAGCCCACACCTGGGTTATTGCAGTCTTATCTGCGTGTTTATATGCTCCCATCTCCAAAATGACCCAGCTCAGCAGATTCAGTGTGCATCTGATACATCCTTCTGCAAATACCACTCTGGCCTTGTGCCAAGCATATATAACCTAATGGATCCACTCGGTGACAGCTTTTGTGAGATATCATAGCGGATGTTTCGAAATGACTTTGACCAGCATGACCACCAACAATGATGCTGACATGTTGAATATTTTACAGGTTAATTTCCACTGTCTCCACTTCTTTAAGAAGTTAATAATAATATTCAAATTAATGAAAAATTAGAATATCGATATGCTAGATTTAGCAAGCACGCTAATTTTCATCTGTTGTCCCGAGTAATTATAGGTTCAATGACTTGCTCAATGACACTTCAAAACACCTTCTGAAAGAACTGGGGATTGAACCACCACTCTTCAGACAACTAGATCCTGAGCTACACTGCCCCCTAGTGGGCATGGGATGCCTGCAGACATGGACTGGAAGGTAACATGTTTGCTTGAGATAAGTGGTGTGTCTTTAAGGTAAGTGTCCCAGCGCTCAAGCCCAAAACAACACATGGTGGTGAAATGGAGCAGGGCATGAAGACAGTCTGCAGATTGCTATTCCAGTAACCATACTAACACTCGTTATTTGAGGGACCACCGCTGCTTTCTTGATTAATAAATTAATCCATCCATCCAGCGTCATCCCCTTATCTGAAATCGGGTCGCGGGGGAACTGGAGCATATCTCTGTTCTAATTGGGCGAAAGGCTGGGTACACCCTGTATAGGTCGCTAATCTATTAAAGGGCAGAGCCATTAGGGGAACAGTGACTTGCCCAAGGACACCTCAACACACTTCTCTGCAGGACTGGGGATCGAATCCGCAACCTTCTGATTGCCAGATGACCACTCTACCCACTGAGCCATGCTGCCCCTTTATATTAGAAGACATTAGTAATCATTCTACCAACACAGATAACATGTGGTCTTTAGTTGTGTTAGCATACTTAAATTTTTCTTTTCTTACGCAACTGAATTAGCTTTGAAAAGGTTATTGGTTGGGACCTTGGCAGAAGTGGTTGTTGGTGATGAAAAGGTAGATGGGCTCATTTTTAAACAACAGTTCTGTAGTCTACAAACCACTCAAACTATTTTACACGGTATGAAGAAAACTGAATTAACTAGAGGTTTTTTAACACAACATCTTCTACATTCAGGGCTGCGGTAGCTCAGGAGTAGAACACCTACTTCAGTAACTGACAAGGTTCAAACCTGCTACTTGGTGACAGGACGGTAATCTGACCTTAATACCCCAAATTCCATCTTAGTGCACAACATGGGGACTAATGTAGACATGTAGAAGCAGACCTCTCATTAGCGATCTGTGGATGGTCTAGCTCTTGAACCCCCACAGTGTGGCGAGCCATGCCAGCATCATGTTGGTGTTGTGTCTTTACCGTCTCCACCTCCCTGAGGACCCTCAGCAGGTTGTTTCCCAGAGCTGCTTTGACCTCCTCATCCGTCCAGCCTCTCCTCAGCAGCTCAGCCACCAGGTCAGGCACCTTAGACACATCCTCCAGACCCACGGGCACCCTGAGAGGAAAACACACGTGGAAAATTATGTTCAAACACATTCTATGTATGTACAGTTGTGTTCTAAGTAATAGCAGTCCAACATCACTAAGCAGATCAACCATTGTTTTTGGTAGAAACAATATTTCTATATGGCGAGTAACTTAATAGTAGGTTTAGTAGAGTAATAGAAAACCAACAGACCCAACAGTCATGACATGCATGTTGCTTATTCTGTGTATTTTAATCATTAATTGAAAGAGGCGTATTCAAAAAAATAGCAGTGTGGACCTAAAGGAGCCAGGAGGTCATTTGGCTTTGAAATAACAGGTGTCAAACCAGTGGCCTTTATTTAAGGACAAAGAACTGTTGCACATAAACTGTTACACATAAACCCCAGGGGGCCTCTGGTGGTGTTGGGGGTTAAGGCGCTATTCAGCGGATTGCTGCGTCATGCAGTGTTCAAATCCCAGCTGTCCCATTTCCAACCACGGCTGAAGGTCCATAGTTAGTGGGACCTAATTGGCTAAGCCTCACATGTATGGGGTTAGGTTGGATAAAGGATTCCAGGTTTGCTAGTGCTGTTTCTGAGGCAAAAGCAAGAAATCCAGAGGAATTGTGGAATGTAGTCCAATGATTCTAGGCTGGAATATCTGTTCTCAGGTGCCAGAAGTTGGTTGACTCCATGCAACACAGATGTCAAGCGGTTCTCAAAAACATTGGTTACACAGCTAAATACTGGTTCTGTGATTCACAGGAAAGTTAAATCTTCAAGCATTTTTCAATTTATACTGTAAATCTTTGAGTTTGTAAATAAAAACGTAGACACTGCTATCTTTTGGAACAGCCTAATATTTAATTTTCTTCCCTTTCTGTAAAAAATATATTTTTTTGTTCATGTTCTGTCCTCGAATAGAATATACAGTGTTCCCAATGTGTTTACATGTATGGAAATAAAAGCTATTATAAGTATTTTGAGCTTTGGTCACTTTTTTACACACAGTTATTTTGAACACATCTGCATACATGTGTTTGTCTGGATATGTGTCTGTGTCCACACACACAGGCACAAAAGCATCTATGACACAGTCATGGTTTAGGTTTTGTGGAACATAGTTTGTGTGGAGCTGATCTGTCCCAAAAGAGTTTTACATCTGTGACCTTCACTCTCCACCTTCACCTCCCAGTCTGTGTTCATGATAAACAGCTTCTTAGGTCATCTGCAGCATGTACATTCTATGCAGAATGTACATTCTATGCAGAATGTACATTCTATGCAGAATGTACATTCTATGCAGAATGTACATTCTATGCAGAATGTACATTCTATGCAGAATGTACATTCTATGCAGAATGTATGGAATGGACGTACATGCTTTGCATGCTTTGACTTGAGCACAGGTTTAATTGAAGACACAGAATCATCCCACTCACCTTGGCACCCCGTCATAATCCCCACCAAAACCAATAATGCTGGGTCCAGCCACTTTTTTGATGTGGTCAAAGTGATCTGGAAGAGAGAAGATACACACACACACACATTCATGTTAGTTTCTTCTCCTGGTGTAGTTTTAAGTTGACGTGTTCACCATATGACACTTACCGGCTACGTCAGAAAGGTTGGCGGTGGTGCTGCAGGTGACGTAGTCATTGTAGAAGTTCACCATGATGATGCCTCGCTTCTCCTTCTGCAGGCAGAGGAACAGATACTAGAATGTCAGGAAAAAAAGGATCTAGATTCTGTTTGTATGTGCTTTTGGAACAAACGCCCCCCACACACACACACACAAACCGTCTAAACCAGACTAGCATCCACATCAGCCTTCACACTCACACCTCCTACCCAGCATCCTCCAGCACTCTGAGCAGTGCAACACTTTGTCTGCTCAACCTGTCTACTGAACCTCGACTCTTCAGATAACGTTGAAGCTAAAGACAAGTTAGCTCGACGGGGTACAGGTCTGATTTAAAAACAGTTCAAATTCATTTAAAGACCCTCCAGTCATGATTTGAGACACATGATAAATGGACTTGTTCTTATATAGAACTTTTCTAGTCTAGTGGCCATCACAGTGCTACAATGAATGCCTCACATTAACCAAGCATGGGGGATTAAGCCTGAATGCCCTTTACCTGGCCCTCCAGGGTAGGAATTGAACCCATGATCCCTGACTTGGAGGCACCACTATGGTCATAAAATGCTATTTGTCTGTTTTTCTGCTAAATCAGTTCAATTAGCTTTTTCAAGTCCTTAAAATCCCATCTACATCTTCTCTCTCATCAACAACATCCAGGACCTTGAATATGCAAATTATCGCTGCCCTCCTTTCGAATCTCCATCCCCTGGCCCTCCACTGCAGTGCATGTACCTACTCACTGTTGACTTTGCTCAATCACAGTAATTTCTGCTCGTTTCCCACTTTGCTTGTCACTGTACACGACACAATGCCAAGTGGCCGTATAAGAGTGAGAAAGGTCCGTTATACATGACGTGGTTAGTCCATGTTGTGAGGCTGGACATAGACTTAGATGAAGCTTGGGGGATTAAGGCCAGATGCCCTTCCTGACACTCTGCAGTGGGTTTGAACCTACAGCCTCTGGTTTGCCAGTTCCTGAAATGCGCTGTCTACCACTGAGCTACCGCAGCTCCCTCCACCATCAACATCAACACACCAGGTGAGAGAATGTCTCTGGCAAGAATGGTGCTCTATCCTTCCAGCAGTCTCTATGTCTATGACGAGGAGCAATGTGGCTGCTCTGGAGGCTCACGATGGCCCAACACCTCACTGAGACACTTGATGTTGGGTTTGCCTATCGTTCGTCACTCGGCTGTGAACCTGAGTCAGAAACATGTTGAGCAGAGTCAGACTCGAGATCAACATAGTGCCATGGAGATTTTGTCTCATTTCCTCATCTAGTCCAGAGGCGGCTGGGAAGCAGTTGAAAATTAACCATCCTCTCTCCATAGTAAAGATATAAATAGAAGGTGCATGTTGGATTGGTAGGGGTTCTGAGTCAGTAAGTGCTGATCAGCAGCAGTAAACACATTTACCATCATCTTACGTAAAATGGTTACGTAAGGCCCAGTAGGATGTGTGGTGGTTCTTCACCTCCGCCACACAGCCACTAAAGCAGTCAGCTGTCCTTTTATCACCGTCCTGTCGTTTCAAGGCACTCGATTGTCATCTCGACCCCCTTGCTGCTCTATACCTATCCTGGTTTCAAGAATCTTGAAAACAGGGAAGTCAATGACAACAAGGGACTGACACAGTCAACAGTATGGGGGGGTGTGCGTTTGAAGACGTTATCATGTGTCAATCTTCCTCAACCCTCTTCTTCCTCCCTGTCTGTCAACCTCCTCTTCCTCCAAACACACTCACTCACCACTCTCATCAGGATGTTATCAGGAACGTTCCTGCTGTGCCGACAGATGGTGTAGGCGGAGGAATGGCTGAAGATGACCGGAGCTTTGGCCATGTCCAGCACCTGGTTCATGACTTTCACGGTGACATGAGCCAAGTCAACCAGCATCCCCAGGCGGTTCATCTCCCGTATCACTTGCTGTTGAATGGATGAGAACATCATCACCAGATATACTCCTTTTCATTACTTATATTGTATTACTTCTCGTTAAAAAATAACAATAATGATAATTATCATTGTTATTATTATTTATTATTAGGTAGATTATATCACTTCTCATTTAATAACAATGATTATTAGTCATTATTACATGCGTTATATCACTTATTCAAAATGTTTTGGTTTTGACATTTTAAGAAGTTGGAAGACAAAACATACGTATTTTATTATTATATATATTATTCATTATCGCTATCAACCATATCAATGAATGACCCCTTCTTCTTAAATCTCTTCTTTTAGCCATAACCAGAAGATCCATGATAGGTTTCAAACATCAGACACGCTAATCATTCTGGTTTCATTTTGACCTCTGCCTGGACTATTCAGAAACTGTCTGCAGGGGGGGTGTTCTGTTAGGCTATGCATCTTGATAATAAGATAAATTATGAATAAATGTGATGGTTTTAAGTATTTTATGAGCCTTTTTTCCAAGACTCCTGGAAATGTGGGCTGTTCATAAGCAGGGCCTTTTGTTGAATCCATGGTTTCTTATGGCATCCATCCATCCATCGTCAACCGCTTATCCGAAATCGGGTCGGTTATCACAGTTCTCATTGGGCAAAAGGCGGGAATACACCCTGGAAAGGTCACCAGTCTTTCACAGGGCAGAGCAATTACAGGAACAGTGTTTTGCTCAAGGACACTTCGACATGCTTCTCTGCAGGTGCGGGAATTGAACCTGTAAAATCTTCCGATCACCAGACGACCGCTGTACCCACTGAGCTATGCCGCCCCCTTTCTTATGACATTCTGATTGTAAATATATTCAAAAATCATCTAAAAGGGAGTAAAAAGGCATTAGGATTAAACTGGGTGTACTCTAAGTTAGCAACTGATTAATAATCTGTTAACAGACTGCAGGATATAGCAAACAATATTTTTTATAGACTAACCTTGCCAAATGGAGACAGTCCATTGTGTTCAGATGTCTCTGATCCAGTATCAACAAGCCAGTTATCCGCCCTGAGAGGACATTATCAACATGAGTAAGCCAAATAGATAATAGAAGACATTGGGTAAATTCTGTGTTGAGGGTGTAGGTAGCAACACAAGCATCAGTCATATCAAGGCCCCGAGACACCTCAAATTTGAGCATACACAATCTCACTTTCGTCTTTATTTCCCAATCCATGCTATGATTCTGAGACCACTGGTCGACCCAGATACTTTACAAAGTGGAGTAAACATGTGCACATTGGCATACATACAAAAACACATAAATATGTAATATGTGTTCACAGGACCATCGGCTGCATGCTGTGCAGCCTTCTGTACCTCCACCACTCTATCATATGAACCTTGGGTCTACAAGCAGTGGTCTTCATCAACTGTTGAGCTTTATCTTGTGCCTAATACACACAAAACTAACACATCTTTATCTTTCAACACTCTTCAACTTTTGACTCTTGTGAAACAAGTTTCTCTCCTACTGCTAACACGGACCATGTTCTACTGTATAGCATAGTGGGGGCTCAACAGTAAAGTGAGTCCCTCTAAATTGGGTGTTGCAGGTTTAATCCCACCACAGGGCATCATGAAAAAGGGGATCTAGCCTTAATCAACATGCTTCCTAAATGTGTAGCATACAATGAAATGTTTTGCATGGTCACTAAGACTAGAAAGCACGATATGAAAATAAGTCCATTTACCATCCTATACAATCACACTATCATCTGCATGTAGCAACATTTGTTTTCTTAGTCAGCTGTGTACATATTATAATATGATTCAAAAGAATAAATTAATACATTTTGTAATCTGATGAAAGAATTGAGAGTTGAGTATAAATAAATGTTGCACAAAATGTCTTGATGTATGCTCAATAATCCAGTTATGGGAATCACAAAACAGAGGTGAATCGGTTCAACTGGATCAGAATTTTATCAAGAAAAGTTTCATCACTCAAACAGGTGACTTCTTCAGTCTTTTTTCAGTGGCAAAACCTTTCTTAATAAAATTCTGATCCAGTTGAACCGATTTCGCTCATTTTTGTGTTGCACGAAATGTATTCATTTATTTATGTATTGGGTCATATTTATTTTTCTAGGGACATTGTACTGCTTTTAACATGAATGTTACCATCTGATGTACCACACCAGATTAGAGCATGCATGTCTTTTTTGATGATGGGAGGGAACTGGAGCATTTGGAGGAAACCCACAGAAACACAGGAAGCACATGCTGACTCCACATGGGGAGGACCTGAGACAAGATTCTAACTCGGGACCTTCTCGCTGTGAGTTAACAGTGCTAACAACTGCAGTACCACACCACCCATTATTCATTTATTTAAGTCTGAATCATTTCTCCATCCTCTAATGACAGGACGTGTGCATTTAAATATTGTCATATTTCACTTACTGAAATCATGACATGTAAAATGGACCTCTCCCTCTCTTTCTCTCACTGTAATACTCTAAGTAAATACTGTACAGATATTACGTGAATACCGTTTAGTTGTGTTGTCACTATTTATACTCTCAAAACTTAAAAAATGTCACATTATTCCTGTAGCATTCTCTATATTTCCGTAAACTTGTCAAATACACAGGCCAAGTGCCTCAGACGGCCTACGCTTTATCGACATTGTGCACTACTTGCACTCATTTCTGGCAGAAACTTACTTTGCTGTGCCTAAAGGTAACCCCCAGCAAAGGATGAAACTTCACTCGAGCAATTAAAACCGAGTCTGAGTAAGACCAAACAAGCCTATCAATAGGCCCCTGAAGGCCTCCTGCCAATAGCCTGTGTCATCAGCACCTTTTCTTTTAAAGTTTACCGTGAATACTCATGTCAGGTCAAAGCTCCATCTGAGCACCCTTGACAGACAACCTGATACATGTACGGCATGCGGGTGACAAACTCTCTGAAATCCCCATACTCTCCACAGCACAACGGAAACAGTTGGCCTGCTGTAATTCATTAACTCTCCCCTGCCCGGTGTCAAATCTCTACTGAATGGAGCGACCACAAACTGCTGCAGTGAGAGAAATCGCATTGGTCTGATGTATCCAAATGGTTTGAAAGGAGGAAGAAACACTATGATCCTTTGTTTTAGGCAAAGAGGGATGTGGTCAAGTGTTTCATTATCAGGATGGAGGATGTTCAAGTGGACTATGTCCAGTCTCTACCTGAGCGCTGAGCTTTTTTGTTTAGCAGTATGACATAACTAAACATGACACATATAGGTTCATGTAGAACTCAACCAGGAAAGATAGAATAGGACACATTAGCAAACATGTGCCTTTTACAGTATCAGTGGACATCAGTTTGGTTCAGTTGCTGAATGGTTCACTGGGGAGTGTAAGCAAATGTTTCAGGGTGGCGGCACCTTCAAACCATGATCAACACACTGGTATTTTCTGAGTATGTGATGGTCCAGGTCAGTTAAATTATTATACATTGTAATAGGAGCAGGAAACCATGACAGCAAATCTGCTCCATACTATTGCTCCTTTTGTGTGTGCTCTCATAATTCTATTTTTATGAGGAATTATTTGAAGTCTCATCAGTCAGAATGAGGACGTTTTGGCTGTTCCTCGATCCTTTAAGGGTCTATTCTAGAGTTAAGACATCAGTTTAAGGGTAAGATTCAAATTAGGCTTAAGTTGGGCATGTAGTTCTGATGATTAAGGATAGTGTGTGTGTGTGTCAGTCAGAGAAATCTGGCTTGCTTGCTGCGCCCTTACCAGGGTGTGTTGCAGGAGTGTGTGAGAGTGAGGTAGCGGACGCCCAAATGGTACATGGTGCGGAGGGTACCCAAACTGCTGTCCAGGGAATGGCCACCTTCCACCCCGATCAGACTGGCTGTTTTGTTTTGGCGGAATGCGTCCATGATGTCTGAGGAACACAAGAGTGAGGAGTGATACACATACAGCTCTAAGCATTCTGGCATGCTTCTCTATGCAATGGTCTGTTGCAAAAAAATCATAGTTCCTCATTAATTACTGCAGCCTGTTCTTGGGAAACGTCCCAAAATGGGGACCAGCGTAGGGGAAAAGTGTTAGTCAGCTATGGTGAATGGTAAATATACTTGTTCTTATGACGAGGTTTTCTAACCTAGTGACCACTCAAAAGTCCTTTACATTGTATGCCTTACATTAGCAGAGGATGAAGGCCGAATGGTCCTCTCCTGATGCCTTGTGGGGGGATCAAACCTGTGACCCCAGACTTGGAGACTAGTCAGCTACAGCTGCATTCACTAGCGCTAGCCGCGGTGGCTCAGCAATCGAGCAGAGGTCTTCAAGTCAGGTAAGGTGGGTTCATATTCCACCATGGGCTTGGTAAATGCGAGCCATTCATTGTAAAGTGTTTTGAGTGGTTGCGAGACGAGAAAAGTGCCATATAAGAAAAAGTCAATCTACCATTTACAGGCGGAGAACAAATTCCACCGGCCTTGGTCATGTGGCAATAAAACAATTTTTCCTTTTCTTTGGGTCTGGCCCAATAGAATGTGTTTTACTTCCGTGGCTCTCACACACGTCCTTCAACCCCTAGTGTGTTTCCATAATAGCTAACTTCTCAGCTCCTGTGCACTCTGCCCAAGTCGTCCACTGCTTTAACTTGAGCAAATATTTAAGTGAAGAAACAAGATCTTCTCATTCACCCTGTCAGTCCGTCATAGTCTCCACCAAAACCAATGATAGTGGCCCCAGCCACTTTCTTTACATCAGAGTCCCTTCCTTTGTCTTGTTTCCATGTCCACGGCATATGGAACAGTAGCTGAAGGTCTTCATGTGTTTAGCCTGAGACGCTCAGATGAAGCGTTTTGATGCATGCTCAATAATCCAGTTAAGGGAATCACAGAAAGAGATGAATCGGTTCAAAATTGATCAGAAGTTTATTCAGAAACGTTTTGTCACTCAAACAGGTGAAGATCTAACCTGTTTGAGTGACAAAACGTTTCTGAATAAACTTCTGATCCAGTTGAACCGATTCACCTCTTTCTATGATCCGCAGATGAAGCCTTTCTGGTTGATTTATAGCTTTTGATTGTAGATTAAAGATGTTTGCCTTTCAAACGAGACCCCCAAGGCTTATGAATAACTCCCCTTCCCAAACAATATTAAGTTCTCATGTGAAGTTCCTGTGATCTTAGCTGGCAGGTTTTTTACAACTTTTCAATATGAGAGGTTCATTTTTAAGTCTCCATCCCCACGCTGATGGGGGAGGGGTAATTGAGACCAGATGCCCTTGCTGATGCCCCGCTGTGGGTTTGAGCTTATTGCATATGTAAAATTGTCATATAAAATGAGTATTAACTTACCATTTAATACCAGATTGTCCAACTAACGGCCATCTCACCTTGGCTGCTGGTGGCGAACATGAAGGTGTCCGGGTACTTCTGACACATCCTATGGATTACATCTATCTGCTCCAGGGTCTGTCTGACTGCATCTTTATACTGGGACTGACACGGCACATAGGCAGACCAGAACTACAACAGAACCAAAGGCAGAAGAGAAAATATTCAGAATGAGCAATGTCAGAATATATTTCAGTGCATTTACAGGGTACCTTGTCTTGGCTTTATCCTTTCTTTTTTTTCTTCGAGCGACCTGCTTCACATTCACTGTGCCACCCATCAAGGTATTGCGAGGACCCCAATTCTTTAATTACAGGAGTGTTTTCTATATTGATGTACTTGATTATAAAACAAAGCTAGCATAGCTAGCTTGCATCATGTAGCTACAACCGACAGCCACTTGTAATTAAAGAACAGCAGTCCTCACACAGCTTCAATGGGCGACACAGTGGAACACTTTGGCCTGCTAGCAGCTCAGAATGAGAAGAGGGTAAACTCAATCTTAAAAATCTTTACCGTTTTGGCAGGACATAACGTGTACAAAATGTCTGCAGTCCATCGTCTTCTAGCGGAATTACACAGCAACAGGTGATAGGCAAAACCGGAAGTGGCAAGCACACAGTCAAATGGAGCAGAAAAACAAGAGCGCGACCCATAGCGGTCAACAGCCGCACCAACAGTCACTGTCGGGATTACTTCGTTTCCAAGCCTGACACTGACTGTCAGAAGAACCATCCTTGCTTATACTTGAACTTTAGATATGCGCACCATCATCATGAAATGGCTCTTTTATGTTGCTGCTTTCCTCTCATTTGACTGAGTCTGGTCCTCATGATGTTGATTTTATATATATA
>OMLC01042679.1:0-21453 GCA_900302585.1 Regalecus glesne | reverse complement strand
GATAGAGATATAGATAGAGATAGAGATAGAGAGAGAGAGAGAGAGAGAGAGATAGATAGATAGATAGATAGATAGATAGATAGATAGATAGATAGATAAATAGATAGATAGATAGATAGACACAAACCTATTTGTGTGTGTTACAAGCTAATATTATGCGGTGTTACCATGAAAGAATCCCGTGAGAAGGGGAGACTTCGGCCCGTATTGTGAGTGACACCAGGAAGCCTTCGAATCGGTCACGAGCCCAAACGAGGCCCACAGTGGTGGAAGTCACGACGACGCGCGTCGTGAGGTCCGTTTTTTTACGCGTCACGATCGGCCCCCACGTTGTGATTGATCTCGCGGGAATTAAGGCCGGATGCCCTTCCTGACGCCCCATGGTCCGTTCGAACCTGCAACATCTGGCTCATCATTTCCCGCCCTGGCGCTGAGGTGCCGCGGTTCCTCTTTTGAGTCGTGAGTGAATCACGTTTACACGTTTTTTTTTACTACAGCGAGTACACAAAGTATGGCAACAACTTGGCTTTTAGAGGAAGGGGGTGGAAGGAAAGCTACTTTATTAGGTCATTGTATTCCTGCAATGAAAGATGTGTTTTCTGCACTTAACCCATCCTATCTTATAGGAACAGTGGGCAGCTGCAACGCCCAGGGAGTAGTTAAGGAGATAAGTGTCTTGCTCAAGGACACTTGACACATTCTTCAAATGATGAGACTGGTGGCTAAATCTGGCATATTTTCATTAAAATGTCCATTAAGAATCACTGCATCTATAAATATTATCATTATTATAAAAATTATGATTATTATTAACATTATCATAATCAAATATACTTTAATTCTATGAAAATTCTGTTATTCTCTCAGTGTTGTATTTTGTAAATTGTCATTTATTCTGCAAACACAACATCCATTGGACGCCTGTCTGTCTAGGGAGAGCTCTCCCAGAGGTTTCTTCCTACTCTGTTCTCCCTGTTAAAGTCTTTCTTTTAAGGGAGTCTTTCCACATCCAATGCGAGGGGTCTAAGGATAGAATGTTGTGTTGGTGTAAAGCCCATTGAGGATAATTTGTAACTTGCTATAATGGGCTACACAAATAAAATGGAGTTGAATTTTTTATTGAAGTTTTTTTTAACAAAATGTACATTTTCAGGGTGGCAGATATGTGAATCTCTGAAGAACTCTGCAACACGTCACCTTTATATGTAAAACAATGGGACTGTAGTGCTGAGAGAGTAAAATGCACTCGTTAAAATAGTGAATTATCTCACATTCATATTTACATGTATCTCAATGGAGTTGTAAAAACCGTAAAGGCCGTAGTTAAATGTCAGCAACAGATGAACAGAAAAGTCCCCTTTGTCTTTAAAAAAAAAATCCAGATACTTTCTATCATGGCAAATTTTCCTTGGTCAAAATCCCTGTAAACTGTTTTAAACGCCCGGAATACTTTTGCTCTGTAACTGAACAACAATGGCTTCCACAAATTCCTAAATGGAAACGTGACTAATTCATTCTGCATCAAGGGCCATGTTGCCATTTAAGAGCTGCAACTGCAAGGAAATTGGACATTGTCAGATTGTAAAAATCTGCTCCTGTTCAGCTTCTCGTGTAGCAGATTGTCTCAAATCCCAGGGTGTGCATAAGAATTTTCCAAATAATGTCTTGGAAACAAAACAACCATTTGCTCTGCTATATACCTTGCACAACCGATGCAAAGTGGATCATTGAGACCCGAGTCTAAGGACAGGATTCTGTATTATCGTAAAGCCCACTGAGGCAAGATTATAATTTGTGATGGGCTAAACAAATAAAATTGACTTAACGTGAGTGAGCGTTTCAAAACAAAAAAAGTTGTGATTTTGTGACGATTTTGTGAATATTTTCAATGGAAGTAATTTGGGGAACCAACCTGCTTTAACCGCATCGAATGTGGAATAATTAAGACAGAAATAAGTCTGGTAGTGGATTTGGATTATAATGTCCACTGTTACATTTGCAATAAGATCATGTCTAAAGGCGAATACCAAGTTCAAGTCATAAGCAGTTAAATCCTGTATTGAACAGTAAAGATTTTCCCTTCCTTGGTGTTTATTTTAGTGGATGTCTTGGTTCTTGCAACATTATATGGACTATTTGATAGGTCATTTTAGGGAAAGCTCTTCATGATGCCATGAAAGATGATTTTTTTTCTTTTGCATTGATGTGTCCAGTGACATATGAGATCCTAACTCTAGCAGTCCCGGCATCATATTGTATATTTCTACCAGGGGACAACAGCTACCCAATGACACGCATACACAACAATGCATCTGTGCTAAAACCATTACAAACTTAATGAAACTGAAAAATAGGTTGACTAACCCGTATCTACCACATAGCACATGCTCAGTCAGTCACCAGGGGTTGCACAGTGCCATATCAGAACTGAAAGGATCCTGGATGACGCAGTCAGCGCGGATTGTGACGGGACGGCATGATCCGAATAGATGCGGTGCTGTCCCTGGTCATGAGTCGAGTCACTTGGTCGAGAGTGAGTCCAGCCACTGCCTCGCCATTCACCTGCAGGATCTCATCACCAACACTCAAGAGACCCATGTAGAGGCCTTCTCCTGCACTGTCACGCACCTTCTCTATGTACACACCTGGAGGAGAGGGAGACAGTGTGAATGGTGAGTGGACTTCTTCTTATATTGTGTTTTTCTAGTCTAGTGAAAACTCAAAGCACTTTATAATGAATACCTCATATTTACTGAGCCCTGCAGTGGGATATGAACCAACAACACCTGACTCACAGGCACGTGCTCTACTGCTGAGCCACTGTGGCTTGTGTGTCTAGGGTAGCTAAATGTGTGGAATTAGGATAGGAAGGATTAAATGGGAAAAAAAATGTTGCAATTAAGATAAAAGGTTTCATAGTCAACCATGCAGCTGATGCAGTTGTGTCCAATATGGACATTAATCCATCCATCCGTTGTCAGTTGGTTATCCAAAGCTCTTGTGATGAGTAAATAAATTTAGACAATACTGGTGGAAAATTTACCGGTGTCCGGTCGTCCTTTGCCCCTTGAAATGACAAAGCCAAATGGCCCGTTGGGGGGTCTGGTGAGCTCCAGGAGGAGCGTTCCATCCGGGAAAGCCTGGGTCACTCGGCCCACTGGACGCACCACTCTGGAGGATAGAACATCTTCCACACTCAGGGTGCTGTGAATCTCAATCTGAGGACTATCAGGGCTGAGGAAACAGAATAAATGTAAATAATTTAAAGCTGATATTCACGAGCAGAAAGGTGATACTGGGTATGATGTAGTGTACATTCTGTACTGTTGGTGCTAAGCATTCTGTGCCTGTTAACTCTCAGCCTATCTTTGATAACACACACACACACACACACACACACGTGCACACCCACCCACACACACACACACAGTGTCAATCTACAGTTGTAGGGACCTCTCATTGACTACATTCATTCTTGAGCACTTAACCATCACGTTACCTATCCTAACTGTATGCCTGACCTTAACCTAATCCCTATTCTAACCTTGACCCTACAACCAAGTCCTGGCCTAAAATAGACCCCTTTATACATGGAGATCTATAATTCCTTTAAAAGGCATGTCAAAGTGTCCTTGCACAAGATAACAAACCCCTAACTGAACCCTGGGATGGCAGATGAAAATGACTCTGATGGCTAAATATGTCATATATATACATTCCAAATACTTGTTAATATACACTGTCCCTATAAAGTAAATGTATTATCATTATTATTGTTGTTATTATCATTACTATGGTAGGTGGCTTCAGGTTTCTATATCCTAGTAAGGCTATGTAGGATAGAAAACCTGGTGGACACTCGTGACTGTTTTACCTGGGTGCTAGGCCATATGGTATCTGCACCTCTCCAAGTATGGTGGATCGTTCAGTCCTTCTCTCCAGACTCTGCACAGAGGCAGCTTTACGCAGTTGGGCCAGTGGCAGCACCTAGTGGCAGATGAAGGACATGGCATAGATATGTTTATGTGACACTGGCAAAATTCCTCATCAACTTCCGGCACCGTTAACTTTCAATACCCTCTGAATTTGAGAGGACTGAGTTTGGTACTGAACACAGAATGCTAGTTTATGTGTCTGTTGAGAGTACTTTGTAGTGGGATTTCAAATGCTCCCCTCCTCTTTTCATCTGTGACCCGGAAACTGATGTCTGTGGCCATGTTAGCTGGTCCAACAGGAAGGGAGGCGTGGAAAGCTGGTTATCATATATCTTGAAGTTTCCTTTGTGACTGTACAGAATATGACATCATCAAAAATATTTTATAAAATGTGATTTAAATGGCATACAAAAAGAAAGCCTTTACAGGTATGTGTATCCGCTTGCAAACCCTACACACAGTGCATGTTTATTAGCTGAAATACTCACATTCTGTGCAAAGTGTTCAGAAAATATTTCTTTAGCTCTAATGTGTCTCTTCTCGCTTTTCTGAGCAGAAAACAGCACGTGTGTCCTTGTGAGAAATGCATCCAGCAGAAAACTGGGCTGGGCACAGATCAGTCAGTGTATGATCAGGCCACTTTATCAATAGCCAATATCCACTTGCAACAAACAAGTAACACATAAACTGCCTCGAAGGATGTTACTGTCATCCCTCCTCTCCTCCACTCCATTTCTCCTCCTATCTCCGCCAAATAACTTGCTGGTAGGAGAGAAGCGATAGTGAGAGAGGGGAAGGGAAATGGAGTGGTGGAATAGCTTCAGGAGCCACTCATAAAGGTGACAAGAGGGCACCGAAGAGGGATAGCAGAGTTAGCAGAGCGCTGTTGCCACACAGTAAGGAAGTCCTGGGTTCGAATCCCTTCCCAGGTCCTTTCTGTGTGGAGTTTGTATGTTCTCCCCATGTCTGAGTGGGTTTCTTCCAGGTGCTCCAGTTTCCTCCCACCATCAAAAAGACATGCATGTTAGGATTAACGCTCCTGCCTGTGCCCCTGAGCAAGGCAATATGAAAAGGAATTGGAGTTGGTCCCTGGGCACTCCAGCTGCTCACTAATCCTATGCAACAGGATGAGTTAAATGTAGAGAACAAATTTCATTGTATGTTTGTACAATAATAAATTAATAAAGCTTCTTGTTATTAATATTCATCTTATATCTCTAATAAGAGTTTGCAGTTTTGACAAAATAACATAAGGGGATAGTTAAAAGAAGAACATGGAGATTCATAGAACCAGTAAAATTTCCACTTTCTTCCTTGGGCCTTTTTCTTGTGCAGCAGAAAAAAGAGACACATGCAGTGATTGATGAATTGCATCAAAGGGGAAAAAGCAGGATGCAGAACACAGGCCCAGAACAGCACAGCAGAAGAGATCACAATCCCTCATGGCCACAACACATCCATCTCTCACCGTGTGAAGGGTCTGCAGCGAGGGTGTCCTCTGTATGCGGTTGGTGGACTGTGGTTTACGAGTGGGGCTGGGGGAGGCTGAGCTGGTTCGTGGAGGACCAGGGAGGCTGAGTTGCTCCATACTGCTGGACCGACCCCCTTTCACCAGTCTACCCACACTGTTCAGACCGATGGAGGAAAAAAAGCGCCGCAAGGAAAGCTTAGGTCGTCCATCACGCTCTGCCACTGTTTTCCTGTGAAAGCGAAGTTATATTTTCCCTTTCATTATTGTATAAATGCTTAAATTGCTTTTACCTTTTTATTCGCTAGTCTTTCTAAAACATAATTAGCATTGTCGATGAATGAATGGATGGAACTTTTTTTTTTCATTGTGGTCTTTACAAACCAAACATGACTACACCAGAAGAGGGCATCATCATCTCATCCTTATAGATAGTGAAAACCTGCTGACAGCAGTGACTGGGTATAAATCTCTTAACTCCTGTCACTGGCATCCCCAACTATCTTAGGGAAGAGAGCTGCTGGGGCTTAGAGAGACTTCATTGTCTGAACTATAATGATTTTATCTTACCGTGAGCCGTCAGAGTTGTCCTCCCACATGGCCTCAGCCTTCAGATACTCAGATCTCAGCAATTCTGCTCTAAGATCTTCAGAGCGAGACATGGCCACACTGCGCAGACTGGGGCGGCATTCTGACCCCGAGTCTCCGCTCAGTGTCAGACCAACTGGTGGAAGGGGACATACGGAGTTTACAATACCAAGTAGTTGCAAGGATAACTTATTAAGGGGGGGGTTGTTATGGAGAGCAAGATTGGCCTAGTCTTGGGGTGGATATTGTTTTTAGTGAGTGTTACCATGTCCTTGCTTTCAGAGCATCTGAATAAAATCTGTTTTACCAGCTTCATGTGAAGAAATAACATAATTTAAACAAGCCAGTTGGAATTACTTATCCCGTTGATGCCATACCAGGAAGAATTAATTGGGAATTAATATAAGCCTGCTTATGCTGATAGCGTCTGGTTAGACAGCCATTGCTTCTGTCGATGGAGAAGGTGGGGGCAGAAATACTGCCAGCCAATCAGTTTTATCCATGAATGATACCATTACAGTGAAGACTCCCCTTTAAACAGCCTGAGGTTCGGGAGCAGTGGTATATACATACACAGCACTAAAACAGAGCAACAGTTAAAAATTAGGATAAAAAATACTGAAAACAAACTAAAATTTTAAATATTCATAAGTAAAGATGGGGGTTGGGGAAAACAATAATGAAGAAAAGATAAAGGATTAAAAAATACTGTAATGATAGCAACTATAGTGCAAAAAATGATAAAATTATGTGCTGGTAATACCTCATCCACAGGGTGAGTAAATAACAGCAGTTTTAAAATAGTAGTTTGTACAAAGTGGCTAGTCCTGGGTGCAGGCTGGTGCTGTTGGGCATACAAGGGGTGGGATGAATGAGTTACAGTCTAGAATTTTTGGAGGCAGAGGGAAAAAAGTTCAGCCTCCTGACAGCCTGATGAATAGAGCTGCTACCCAGTCTGGTGAAGCAAGATTGAAGGCTCTGGCATCTTCTCCCCTGGATGGTAGGAGACTGGAGAGGCTATGTGAGGTATGGGAAGGGGTCATCAGTAATTCTGGTTGCTTTGCAGGGTAGGCAGGTGTTGTAAATGTCCAAAAGGGGAATAAAGTGCCAATGAGCTTTCCAGCCACGTTCACATCATGCTGCAGGGTCTTGCATTTGTGGAGGCAGTGCAGCTCCCAAACCACACAGTGATGCAGCTGGTCTTAATGATGCCTCAGTAGAAGGAGCACATGATGGGTACCAGGGCTCTTGCTATCTTTTGCTTCCGGAGGAACTAAGACACAGCTGGGCTTTTCTTGGTTGGTTAGGCAACGTTATAAGTATTATGTTTTACGTAAAGAACTTTGAATCACCTTGCTACTGAAATGTAACATACAAAAAAATTGCCTTGCCAAGAAAGGGAAAATAGCCTCTTTTAAGATATAATGGTACATGAATATTCTACTTTGTTTTATTCTACTCTTTGGTGATCAAGAGGGACGTGGTAGCTCAGTGGTAGAGTGTGCACTTCAGGAACTGATGAGCCAGATGTTGCGGGTTTGGTCCCACCACAGGGCATCCAGAAGGGCGTCCGATCTTAATCCCCCAAGTTCCATCTTAGTCTGTGCCCCCCCCCCACACACACACACAATGTGGGGACTAATCGCGTCATGTAAAAATGTACCTACTCTACTCTAATTTATTGTATCCTATTTACCTTTGTTTCTGCATGTAGAATTTCACAACCGATTATATGAACACCAGAGAACAGATCTATTTTTAAAGCACTAATGCGAAGTTTGGGATTTTTGCTGACTGTGTAATGCTGCTGACAAAGATGACAGTGTTTTGTAGAAGAATGGCTTCATTGTCACAAAGCTCTACATTCATTCATTCACTCACTGACTGCTTTTATGTTTGTTTGAAAGAGAGGAGAGAGAGGTGTCGTGATGCTTTGAAAAAGCAAGATATCTGCAAGATAATGAGCATGTTTCCAATCAGTCATATGTCATATGTTGTCCAAGTTTTACAGAATCCCAGCCAAGCATTTGGATCATAATATAGAGATATCCTCTCATTTGGTCTCATTTGTCTATGTCGGTCAAACAGAGGCATCAAAATTAAAATCAGACAGAGAGTCGGTGAAAACTGCCTGCAGTAGTTAGAAACTAATTTAGCAAAGAGCACAGGTCCTTCTCCACATTTCAGAGGCATTATGCGATCACATATTTAGCTATTGCTTTACAACATGAGAACAGCAGGTCATAAAGTCTTTACACTTTCCTGTGAAGCTACTCACCCTTTCCATCTGGAGGGACATCCCAGATTTCAGCAGATGGCAGATCAGGTGGAAGTCTTGCTTGGGAGTACTTAAGAGTGGAGGGCCTGATACAGGGCACCAGGCTGGTTTGTGTAGAGGTACCCGGTGTTAAGGCCAGAGAGGCCTCCCTTCTTGGCTCTGTGGAGTCCAGGAGGGCCAAATGCTGAGAGTCCCCCTCACCTCCCACTTGATTTGGAGTCATCTGGAACTGGCCTGTTGACTGACTTGTTGTAACACCGTACTTGGAACTCGACTTCAGGGCTGACTTTATCGGCATTGGTAGGGTTGACGTTTCCCGGAGGCCTCCTGAGGCCTCCAGTAAATGGGGCTCCAAAGCTATGGGACTACCAGGAGCAAAAGAAACAGCTCTATTTGTGTGTACTCTGCTTCTAGGATTGGAGTTGCGCCGCTGAGCCCAGGATGGACCATAAGGGCCACGACCAGATTCCAACCGGCTCTCACCTTTCCGGCTCCTTCTCCTTAGTTTCCCAAAACTTGAGGTCCGCCACCCTGCGCTGCTTTCTTTATGTCCCCCGAGCACAAAAGCCCCTGCAAAGGTGACACTTAATGTAGCTTTAGGACGAGTGCTCACCTCCGGTTTGTTTGGAAACATCCAGCGAGGAACTATCTTTCCTCGTACATCCTGAGGGTTGCCAGATTGCAGCTGTTCAGCAGTCAGTGGTTCTGTGATCACTGATGGAGGTTCTCTGACTACAGAACCACATGCCTCACATTTCTTCACCACCACTATAACCTCTTTAATGACTGTTTTACATTCACCACTGGTGGCCACATCGTCATGCTTCTGTGAAGGAGGAATGGAGACACTTCTTTGGGCTCTTCTTCTCTCTGAACCACTGCTGCTAGAATCAGAACCTTTTTCAGTCTTAATTCGGGACTTTGGGCCCCCTGGTCGCCCACGCTCCCATACCCTATTCAAGTATCGTGACTCAGCCTCTTTCTCTGATTCATCCTCGAAGCGGACCCGTGTGGGTGACGAGCCATATCGTTGACTAGAACGACCTCCCTGGTCCGAAGCAGAACTGTCTCTGTCATCAAGTATGAGGAGTGGGCCTGATACAGGTGGCGCTGGTAATTCTTCTTTGGTTTCAACCGCCACCTGCTGCAACGGTGCTGAATTGGTAGGGCCAATTTGTTGCCTCTTACTGCAAAACAGACAAAGAAAGGAGAATTTCACATAACAGGCAATCAAAAAGCAGTAAAAATAGGTACGCTAACACTCTTTGCTAGAGAAAGTCAAACTAAGGATTAAGTTGAATATTTCAGTGATCACACAGGTATTACAAGTAGAGTGTTGTAGAAGTTGTAATAATTTCCAGGGGCTTCAGCTGCCCACCGCTCCTATACAACATGATTGGTTAAATGCAGAGGAAAAAAGCTTTCCTTTGCCTTTTCTTGATAAAGCTCTATCTATTTTCCTGGATACATTTACAGGTACACAGTTCTCAAAGTAAGATGGTTTTGTGTTAAGAAGGCCTTAATAAGACACAGCAGCAGGAAAAACTCTGTAGTGTCTTTATGCATGCCCCAATAATCCAGATAAGCCAATTGAAAAAAAAATCAATCTGTTTATCTGAACACAACAATTACTAAGAGAAATGTTTCATTACTCATAAAGGTGACTTCTTCGATCTCAACAGAGTACAGGTATCTCCATACTATATGAACCATATAAACAACCATATAAACAATAGTGACATAACAACCAAAATCAATGATGGTATGATATGCAAATTTCCATTGACTGGAATTTCAATGGTAATGTGTGGTATTCTCAGAGGATTGGGTAAGAGTTGCAAGCAAAGCATCGGAAGATGGTGACAGATGTATTCATTTCATCAGCTCTGTAGTGCAATCATGAATGCATGATCTCTTCATGTGTGCATGGTTTCCTAACACTATCTGGTGTGGATGCCTCCAACTGACATCGAAGGGATTACAGGAATAGAATAATCATAACAGAGAAACTGTGTATGATGTAAACATAATTACGTAAGCAAAAGGACACCAAACATCTCCATGTAATCTCTGTTGTGTGTTGTAATTACAAAGAATGATAATGGCTCTGAAACCAAAACTCACTGTAAGTTATATAACACTGGCTTTGTTAAACGAAAGACCAAGTGGAGGGGGAGTGAAGAAAAGGAGGAAGAAGACAGATGAACGCGTAGTTTAACAGAATATTTTAAATGAGCATGAAAAATGATTACATGAGATTACAAATTATACATTTATTGCATCATTTATGTAAATGCTGATCCCTTAAACATATAAATCCACAAAAGCAAATTCCCGAGCATGCATGCCCCACACATATTCGCACAACACGCAGCACATGTATGGCCTAATCTGACAGTGAAGATGGGTGCGGTGATCATGGCATAGCTCACTTACGTGTTGTATCGTTGATCAGAATGTGAGCGTCTCGGAGGGTGATCACCTTTAATATGATTAGAACGAGCCTTGAGCCTGGCTCGCTCAAGAACACGTTTGGCTTGCTCATGTCTTGGGCTCAGAGGAAGCTCATCATTGATTGGGAAAAGTGACCTAAAAGGAAAGAGAAGAGATAGAGATAGAGAAGATAGAGAGATGCAGGGATACAAGAGTGGAGGTTGCTGAAGGTCTGGCCTGTTTGGGCTGCTAAGTGAAACATTACTGTCTTTTAAGACCAACCATGGTACAATTTTGATTATTTATTTCCACATTCAATTTCTTTGTGGACATCGGAGGAAGTAGCTAACCATGTGGAGCTTGGTCTGCCTGGTGATATATCTAGAGACATCACATGCCCAACAGAGAGACTTAGAGTGAAATGAGATGTATCTTCTTAAGCCGTCTTATATAATATCAGAAGGATAGACATGGGAGTGGCACTGACTGAGCAACAGAGAGGAACGTCATCCATCCATCCATCCATCTATCTATCTATCTATCTATCTATCCTTACACCCAGCAGCTAAGCTGCTCTGCATTGTGCCTCACTGACTATACTCATCTTTATCCCTTGGCTCAGTGATAAAGATAGTAAGATATACCAGCCATGTGGATTATCCTTGTAATGGACTGGGTGTAATTCATTCCCACCCGTGTCTCAGTTGAAGAACACAACATGTTTCTAGAGTTTACACTTGTTGTTTTGCCTCAATGCTGTGATAGCCGTGTGATAAAATCACTGCTTTGGGGCTCTAAACTAAAAAAAAAACGGAACCAACAAGAACCTAATCTTTCAAATGGTACAAGACACACGAAGAGTTTCTCACCTGGAGCAGGGTTCCAGCTCAAGTGAAACAACGGTTGAGTCAGAATCATTGTCTGAAAACCCAAAGGCACCTGGGAGCAATTGAAAATATGTGATAAGCAAATGGATGGACTGGTTATAGTCCGAGAGTTCCTATACTGGGTCAGTGAAATGAGATATAGGAAATAAAAGAGGACATCAAATAAATAAATAAATAGACAGACAGACAGACGGACAGACGGACAGACGGACAGACAGACAGATAGACTAGATAGATAGATAGATAGATAGATAGATAGATAGATAGATAGATAGATAGATAGATAGATAGATAGATAGATAGATAGATAGATAGATAGATAGATAGATAGAAAGATAGATAGATAAATGTAATCGGAAAATGGCCGTCCGATGTGTTTTAACAAGTCGGTGAACCCCCTGGGATGTTTCCACGCCCTTCCCCCCAAGGGATTCTGGGATAGGCTCAAGCATGCCTCCACGACCTAACTTCGGATTAGCGATTGATAATGGATAGAGGGCACAATAGGTAAATGATTGTTTAACGTAAAAATATTTTATAGTTCCAGACCAACGTTCAATATGACACATATCTATTAAAGAGTTGTTACTGTGTCCTACTTGCTTAGATTAACTTGTCGGTACCGTATGTTTGTATCTCTGCTTATCTTGGTTCAACTGCTGGATATTCAGCGGGAGCAGTTATCGGCTCCTCTAAAAGGAAGAGGAATACTGCTTTTCCAAAGTTAGTCAGTTATATAGATTATTCTTTAGCATAAAGTTAGGCATTTCATCTGAAAATAGCCTGGAACTATTTGTTCACACTACGCGTATCAATCTTCCATCGTAGGAAATAAAGCAGGGCCTGTATTCATCCGCCAGGGAAGAAGTAGGTCGTACTTGTTGCTGCTGAATAGTTATAAACTATAAAATTAATTTTAGGCTTATGCATGCACCTGTAAAACTATTGGCCAAGTAGACGATCTGCTTCAGAAAACGCACATTTCTCAACCTTCTAGAGCAGCTCCAAACGATCCAGAAATCAGGCTAAGCAAGGTAAAACACGTTACTCAACCCGGCTTCAAACTACACGTGTAGCCTTAGAGGAGAGGGAAGGTACTCTATTTGGCTGGTGTATTACGATGATTTTATTTTTCCTTTCTTTCCAACGACCTTTCGATTACTAGAAGACTCATTCTCAAGAGCAAAGTTGGTATCCATGACTTTATCTGACTTCATATAAGTAGAATAAATGGTAAACTTCCCCCAGAAACAAATCTATATAGATAAGAATATGAATACAGATTTATTCGTGGACTTCTGCCAAAAATGGACTTCCACTTACACTAAAGCACAAAATGAACATGGATAGTGGATTGAAAACAGTTGGATAAGATGACTGATAGAGCAGGTCTGGGGTTATTGGGTAAACTCCTCTGCTAATACTGTAATCTTCCATAATGTGATTTTTTTATGTACATGGAAGTATTAAATGGTTCTTTGTGTGATCATAAGGATTTTCATAAATATATGTGATACACCCTTACTTTATCCCTGACTGATCCTCAATGTCCGTCAAAATCACAGGGTTTATGCAACCAGTGTCAGGGGGGAGGAGGCACTTTGATCATCATCATGGATTCACTGTTATGGCTGGAATTTACCCCATGTCTTGCATAGACTCAAACAAACATGTTCTGCCGTATAATAACAATAATAATGTCATCTGACTTATGCCGACTATAAGTAAACATGCATGATTTTGCTTCTCAACATGTGTATGAAAACATGCATAGGCATGAAGATGGAGGAAAAAAAGCAGAGACACTTCCCCCACACTCGTACTAATAATAGCAACATCCCCATGCACATCTGTTCATCTGACATCTGTTCACCACAGGGAGTCAACCAGATTCGATACATAGTGTTCATGTTTTACACCCCTTAAGAATAAAGTATTGACAAACAAATGAGTGCAGAGGCAGCCATGAAGTTGATCCCGCTGAAAAATAATATTTTAAGCATAGATTCTCATTCTAAACTTAAACTGAAGAAAAGCTTTATTACTTCATCTGCACTGTGGGGTAGAGCAATTACTGAACCACTCATTTCCATTTTCTGTTCCTTCCTTCACTGATCCTAAAGACAGCTTTGGTAAGGACATCGTAGGTGATATAAAACTAGAGTGGTCAATCCACCCTTGTTGAATTGCCTTCATTGACCTTTAGGAAGGGCCAGTCAGATAGCTGAAAAATGACAATTAAAATATGATAACTCCATCATAGAGGCCTACCTTTACAATCCGTCCTACTTGATTTGTGGTTATGGAAAATGGAGCTATCTCCTCCCCTCGGGACCTTCTCTTCTCTGCTGTTGTGTTTCCGTCTTTCCTTTGCCCTCCCATAGACCTTCTGCTTTACTTCTATTTTTTCATCAGCAGAGCATATCCCGCTTTGTGATGAAACACTCTCCCAGCTGCTCGATCTCCATAATTCCTTGACTTCCTTGACCTCATTTGCTTCTGTGTCCTTTTGATCACACCTGTCCAAGTAATAATCTAGGCTGTCCGAGTGTTTGAGTTCCAACAGGGTGTCACTGTGACCCATGGCACTTCCTCCATCACTACTGGTACCCGTTTCTGTCATCTTGGGCTTTCTCTGAGGCTCTGCTGATTCTGAAAACTGGGTGTAATCCTTCAGAGGTAGTGAGGCAGGTATTTGGTGTGGTTTCACACCATTGAGAAGTAATGTTTCTGGACGTGCAACTCTCCAAAAACCCTTTGGCGGTGCCCAATGTCTTGATGATGAGGAAGATGTAGAGGAGGATGCGGAAGAAAAAAAGGAGATGGAGGTGATGGGAGAGGAGGAAGAATACGCTGTGGGTAGAGAAGGGGATGGCTCATCCTTGTGGCTACCTGAGCTGTCAGAGGTGAGGCTTTCCAGACTGGCACCCTCCCCGAGCCCACGAAGCTGGCCTGACAAAAAAGTGACCTCTGACCCTTTCTCTGTCACTTTCCCCATTGCTTCTTGGCTCGCCTGTTCCTCCTGTGTTTCAGGTGGAGGGCTGTGGATCTCCAACCTTACCTGCAACTCCACTTCCTCCTCTTCCTCACTGGTACTTGATGTCCTTCCAGAGCCTGAACGCCAGGGAGGGGCTGGCAGGGGTACCTTCCCTCTCCCACGTGTCCTCTGTCTGGACAGGCCTTCTAACGAAATCTGCCCAGCGAGTTGGTTCACTGGGACCTCCATGTCCACCTTATCTCTGTCTTTCTCTCTTTCTCTCTCCCTTCCTCTTTGTCTGCTCTGGGTGAGACCCTTCACCTTGGTTTGCAGTGCATGCACCGCTGAACTTTGGGGAGGGAGAGATGAGGCGCATAGAGAGAGGGAGGGTGAAATTGGCTCAGTACTGGAGAATAGACCCACATTATTGGGAACCTCAGTACCCGAACTGATTTTAAGTGATTTTCCTTCAATATTCTGTACCATCTGGTCCTCCTCCATTTGCCAGTCAAGCCCAGACTAATCTGGATGGATCCTACATGAAAAAAGAAGAGACAGCCTTTTCTTAGATAAGGATCCTGACAACTTGCAATCAATTACAGATCTGTCACTGACTACTTGTATATTCAAAAGCGTATCTATCTGATAGGCCTGGTGAGGAGATATCTAAAGTGGACTCAAGTCACATTGCCTTATCCCATGATTACTTCACAGTGCACGGGATAATCCCCTGAAATGAGAATAATCAACTGCTGCCTGCAATCGAGCCTCTAGAGAGGACAAACCAGAATAAAGAATGGTGCGTTGTTTTTCGATATATATAAAGACATAAAACATGAATACTGGATGAAAACCATTGTGCGGTTTAAAGTATGAGTGTGTCATTGATTAAATTGGAAATAACATCTCAAAACGAAGCAGAAAAATGTTTTTCATCTAGCCCCAAGAGGTTGATGAAACTTAACAGGAGATTGTCGGTATGGATTAGAATTACAGCAGGCCATAGACTTATGGTGAATGAATGAAAAAAACAACAACAACAGTCATCATGAGTAAAGATCGATAGATGGACACATAGATACACATGCAACATTCACCTACCTGAACATCCAGTATTGGCGGTATCCTCCTATGAAGCTCTATTTGGTTCAGCAGCTGCATTTACTCAACTGTGCACAGGCACAGTCCATCTAAGCCTCCAGCGTATGAACGTTGAACACAAACCACCAGAAAAATTGTCAAAAAAATTGAGCAACTTTCACCTATTGAAAAGCGTACAAAAAAGGTCCGTTCCCCATTTCCCTGATTGCACAGCCACCAGTCCTGAAAGACTGCACAGCTATCAGCAGCAGCAGCAGTGTCGAGCTGCCCTGCAGTCTCTCAATCGCGATTGGTCCAGTAATCCCTTCAGAATTCAAAGGGATTAAGACAAAAATGGAAATACAAAAAAAGCGTGCTTTAGTTTTGCCCTTTCCTCTCAAACTCAGTACTGACTGAAGCTGTCAGTTGCGTAAGTGAAGGTAGTGCACACACAGCGGCTGCCTCATCTAAACAATAAGCATAGTTTACGAAAATAATAACTATAATAATACATAATTTTAAAAAGGGTTATGATTACCCTCACCCATTAATATCATGTATTCCATTGAATAATATAAACATGTGCTAAATGCAATGTGCAGAAAATGCACTGTCGTGACGCTTAAAAACTGCCCATTGAAAGGTCTTGCAATGTGTACACATTCACCTCATTTCAGGGGATGTTTTGCATCGTGTGTGCAGATTTATTTCGGCAGATGGGGCAATTGGACGACATGCGCTTTCCTCACACATGCACACGCATACGCACATACATATAGAAACACGCACGTACACCCACCCAGTTCGCAGAGCTAGCTGTAACCGGCTATCGATTCCGTTGACACCTCCCAAACCTCGGCAGCAGCAGAGCTGCACAGTCGACATGGCGACCGAGAAAATATCACATCATTTTCCAAAGGAAAGATGAAGATCTTCCAAGTGTTTTGGATGAGTGAGTAATGTTGATTTTAGTGTTTTGATTTAGTGGGCTAAAGCGTCCGATATACGACGGCAAAAAAATCGCATTAGTCACATTATCGACGCATAATTGCTAACACGCAGGTTACTTAGCTAAAAGGCTAACCGTTAGCCTAGACTGAAGGCGGTGTACGGGGAGGAGTAATGTTTGCTCGTAGTGGGCTATCGCTGTGTGATGAGTAGGTACAGTACAACTACGAAAGTCTTTCAAGCCGCGGTTTCTCAAAAATGTAATCACTGTTGTATTCCAGATCGCTACCGTGATCCCATAATGTTTTTATGTGAAGTGAGTTATTTTCTTTTCAGTTTGTTTGCTCGGCAGTCTTGTTACATAATCTCACTGTTACCAGTCAGATGGCTGTGCTTCATTTCCTTGACGAAGTCTGTAAAGGGTCATGTTCTTGATCAAATAAATTGACATCTGATCACCCCCTATTTAAGATAATTGAAAGGCTAATATGTAACACGGGCCTATTTCAGTTTATATAAATTAAAGGATGTTAAATTAACACAACGCTATTGGGATAACTTGCTAATTAGCCACCCATAGCTTAGCCCGCTAACAGTGAGCTACATCCTTTTTGGCTAACGTTAGCGATGATCGTTTTCAAAGATTGATTATGCGGAAGTAAGCCAATGTTAACTGGATTGAAGTAGCGATTGCTCGCCGGTGTTGGTGTGTTAACGCTTGAATGTGTCAAGTGGCATATAACATTTCATTTTTACACATTGTTGCCCAAATCCTTTTACTTACTAGCTAACACTAGCTCCATAACAAGTTAGCGAAGAGGTTGCAGGCTAACGCTAACCATTAGCCTTGACGAGACCCTTTGTCCATAATCGTAGCCACAACAAGCCCATCTAAGTAGGCCACACAGCAGTTGTTTTGATCACTCTCAGTCGACTCCGATCACGGATTCTCACGAGTAATATTTGCCTTGTTGGTAATATTTGCTTTTTGCCTACTGTCCTGCAATTCTTGTCATCGAAAATGGCATACTGGCCCACAGCCAAAGCCATTTTGAATTTCTATTATCTGAAGAGACTCTTAAAGAATCCTGTTTTGGATACCATTATTTTGTGGTTACGTATAGCCAGAGACTGAAATGGCACTATGTAGAAGTTTTTTAGTTATTTTTTTCTATTGTTATTATTATTGGAAAATCCAACATTCCTTTCCTGTTTATCAGTGTTTACAATTTTATGCCGTATGTGTGGTGTCACAATTTATTTACATAAAATTTTACACATAATTAAATATGTATTAATTTGTTTGCTACCTTCTTTTCTTCTTCCACAGTTCTCGTCACGTGATGTGATCCCAAATCCACAATGTGTGAGGACATTTGAGAACGATTGAGTTCGGAAGAAAATTTTCTTGATTCCAGTGGAATCTTTCATATGTATATTTTTTCCTCTGTGTGAAAGCATATATATATTTACACACAGTCCCCATACCCTTGCCATATACGTCCCAACACCATTTAACCATGCCAGTTCAAGCCCCACAGTGGACAGAGTTCCTGCTGTGCCCGATCTGCACACAGACATTTGAAGAAACCGTTCGAAGGCCCATTAGTTTGGGCTGTGGGCATACTGTCTGCAAGATGTGCCTGAACAAGTTGCACCGAAAGGCCTGCCCCTTTGACCAGACAGCCATCAGTACAGACATTGAACAGTTACCTGTCAACACAGCCCTGCTGCAGTTGGTGGGAGGACAGGTGAGATGTACACATGTGTGTTTGAAAGCGAGATAACGGTGATATGTATTAGGATTAAATAATATATGTAGTGTGAGATTCAAAATCACAAGTCACACTGCAAAGGATGGAATAGAATACAAATTTAGCCTGAAGTCATGTTAAGCTAAATCAGTTTTTGCTTGATAGCAAAGTCAATAAGTTATTACTACTCTTGAAGAAAAAATATCCTTGTACAACTGATGAATGATACGAGTTGTGTGATTGCAGTTACTTCTTGGACAACTGCCTTATTTCTTCTAGCCACCCCAATCAATGGTAGTGATGGCATTTTTGCAAATAAAGCTCAGAGTTAAAGCTTAATTTATCCGGTGACATGTAAAAAAATTTTGAAACATTGTAAGAAAAGGGAAAAAAAGCCAAAAATATTTAATGCGATTAAAAAAAAGATCATTTATGGCTAGTGCTTGTTTTCATTGACCTTTTTCATTCCAGTTTGTGGAGAACGATAAAGCTATGGATATATGCATGGGACTAATTTAAATTTTTCCTGATGGTATAAATTTGCAGTAATAATTCTTTAGGCATTTGGTTTGAGCGCTATCCTTTTTTTTGCCTTGAATATATGATGTACATAATCCTGAGGTAGCCTTTGATGACTCACACAGCAGTTGTTGGGCAGCAACTTGGCTTAGTTTAATTCCGCTGGCCCACTGGGTGTTGGCACAATGGTACCATGGATAGTTGTGGTGCACTACATTTCTTCTGTTCAAAAGACTCTGAATAGCTAACAAGGATTGGGGAGAGCCAATTAACTTTTGGCTTTGGTGGATAAGCAACAATGTTGATTTTGGGTTTGGATAACAACCTGATAAAGACACCCCCCCTGTATGTGATTATGGCTATGACTGTATTGTCCCTCATCTCGGCTTAGTGCCTACTATTGCTCAGAAAGGTTAATACAGTAGAAATGACTACCATATTTTTATATCCCACTTTACGCGAGCTGTAGCACTGATATTTGCCATAATAATTTGGATCATGAGCTGTGCCCATCATCGAAAATGAAAATTCATGTACATTCTTGAAAATTGGGTTGCTGTTTTGATGATGTTTGGTGTCTTGTCAAATACATACAGGTAAATTGTAAAGACCAATATGCTCTATTGTTTTTTAAAGATAAAGCATGTTTCCTTAATGCCTTAGTTCATTTAGCTACATTTTTATTTGTACGGAGACAATAATATCAGTTAAACTAGTGACTGGAAGTTTGTTTCTCAGGTAGTCAGCACATGGGCATCAGTAAAATTTACCAGTACCTTGTAGAATGATAGGAGGATATAGTACATGACCACTGTGATCACTAGAGTTTCTACACCAATATGGTATGCTTGTTTGTGTGTGAAAACATGTGGTTGTCTGTGCAGCTGCTGTGTGTGTTTCTTTTTAGCATGAGCTGGAAGTTTGTATGGTCTTTTTTTCTCAGGGCTTTTCTTGGGTTTAAAAACCACTGAAATGTCACACAGAAATGGAAATATCCAAATATACGATGGTTTTCCCTGAACAAAGTCCCATCTTTTATTATACTTTCAGCTGTATGATTTGAGTTCATTACTGTGATTATCAAAAATATGAGGCTTTTTTTTTAATAGGAGGTGGTTTTTAACCCATCGGTAGACACGCTCCCTTACCATTGCCACTCTTGCACAAGACCATCTGTTCCTACAACTACATTGGGCAATCCTGGAAAATCTATTGTAAAAGTATACTGCTGCAGGCAGTACAGAGCTGCTTAGGGATTAGTGGATAAAAGGGCCTCAATGATAGTCGTTGTAAATGTCCATTCCCAGACTGTCCTAAAGCCTTTTGCATTGTGGTTCAGGTTCCTAAGGCCCAGCCGGTTGCCTTGATCACGAGTCCAGAGGACTCGCAGCATTATGAGGAGGCCAGGCAGTGTGTGGAGGAGTTGGCTCTCTATCTCAAACCTCTTAGCAACACCAGAGGTAAACAAAAACATACATCACTGTTCATATATGCTTTGCTCTCTCTTTTAATTTTATCTATTTACACTGGCCTGTACATTGCAAATTAGCCAGTTCACTGAACCGACAGTTTTGTCAACTTTACCCCTCTGAACATGGTTGTTCAATCTTGCTCCATATTTGACTTCATATTGACAATTATTATTTTACAGGCATCTGAGATCATTGCATGTATGAGATAGTTGATTCTTTTGGTTGAAGTGTATTTTTATTTTGAGAATAAATTCCTCGTCTCTCACCATTAGCCCACCCATAACAAAGCCGAATCGAGCATTTGACTGGCAATGTAAAATGAAAGCCTTGAAAATATTTGCATTTCAGTGCATGTTTACTGGTTCTCTAAACCTCTCCGATGTCCACTGGTCCCAGGTGTTGGTCTAAGCAGTACAGCACAGAGCGTCCTGAGTAGACCCATGCAGAGGAAGCTGGTGACCTTGGTCCACTGCCAACTGGTTGAAGAGGAGGGCCGTGTTAGAGCCATGAGAGCGGCCCGTTCTTTGGGTGAACGCACTGTCACTGAGCTCATCCTACAGCACCAGAACCCACAGCAACTTTCTTCTAACCTGTGGGCTGCTGTCCGTGCACGAGGCTGCCAGTTTCTTGGTCCAGGTACCCTGCTCTTCCTTGGCTGTTTACAATAGAAAGCTGAAGGCAATTTTGAAGAGTTCCATATCACAGCTGCTTAAAAAATATGTTGTCGTTTTTGTTAAATGAAAACTTACCCAGAATTTGTATGTTTTTCACAGCCATGCAGGAAGAGGCCTTGAAATTGGTCCTTCTTGCTCTAGAGGATGGCTCAGCCCTGTCCAGGAAGGTTCTGGTTCTCTTTGTGGTCCAAAGGCTTGAGCCACGCTTTCCACAAGCCTCCAAGACGAGCATTGGCCATGTGGTGCAGCTCCTATACAGGGCCTCTTGCTTCAAGGTAGGTATCTGGCTAAATCAAGCAACAGACATTTTCTCACTTGTTATGTCACTTGTTAAGTCACTTGTTATGATGCCACTTCAGTACCTATTCCCTCAGTGGTAGTTTGACACTTTCTATTTTGAGATAAGTCTACCTCCTCCATCGGTCAAACATTTTAGAATA